>PGFW01043533.1:0-10992 GCA_003123925.1 Haematobia irritans | reverse complement strand
AAAAACCCTACAATCTCTCCGGGAACAGTCCGGAAAGCCGATATGTAAATAGAGTATTTACATGGGGAATGGACAAGAAACGGACAGGACTGAAACCGAATGTACTCAAGAGCTTAAAAACCCAATGTCTGGTGTGGTCAGATGTAAATGAGGCACAGTGGGTGGAGAATCGTTTCGAATTGCTCGATTTCAATATCATTGTATGGGCTTCGCAAATTAAAAATTTGGAAACGCAAATTAAAAATCCAGGATTTTTTCTAATGTTTGAGAATGTAATCGAAAAAATTGTAGCAGAGTGATCAAGCAAAGTATTTCCCATCTGTAGCCAATATTTCTTCCAATCTTCCCAATCCTCTGGTAACATATGGGCGTACCTTTGCGAAAGAAAGACTGCATTTTCTGAATCAATTCGCGAATTGACCCAATTTTTTAGCTTCGCTCATAACGAAACTGTTAATCCGCCATCCGAATCAGATCAAGTGATAATCAGTTTTTTTTTTGAAGGAGCAATGGATGACCAGGCTTTATTAGACGTCCCATTGGAGTTTGCAAATAAAGTTTTTCAACATCTGAATAACGATCATATTGTAACTCAGCTTTCGCCTTTCCAACTATCGTGACCGTTTATAACGCAATGCTCGGCTCAAACGCATCAATTCTTAAGATCGATTACAATGATATTGTGATCACTCGGTTGCAGCACTCATATACACCCTCACAAGCTGGTCCAGGTGAGGATGTTGAGGTAGACCGGGTATTTCTGCTTGGATTGTCCGTAGTGGATGCACCTTGCAATGATACGATGAAAAATCTTTCCTTTGTTGCCTTTGATCAGCGTTTGAAAATGAACAAGTATATACAGCAGTAAGTTCGGCCGGGCCGAACCTTAAATACCCGCCATCATGGAAATAAAATTAGGGTTTCCTTTTCAGGATTCAGGAGGGCTTGAGACTTGGACACACTTCCCCGAAGATAATTTAAAGATTCAACTATGACGACTATATCAGATTCTGGAATTTATTAAGAACCATTTTTGTTTGAGTTTTACATTCTTCTGTAAGTGTGCAAAAAAAATTATAAAATACATCTTGATTTGAATATCTTAAATCTGTAGATTTTCACCCGAGAAGTAAAATCTGGAAATTTATTTACATTTGAGTTTCAAGCAATTTCTATGATCAGTGCGTCTTCTACACCCAAGAAGTGAAGTCGGTCTATTATGGAGCCATTACCAATCTGGACCCATAAAAACTTAATCCATACACGTTTTGGTGGCCTAAAATACCAGAATATTTACAACTTCAGGCAATCAGATAAAAACTACGGTTTCTAGGAAACCCTCGGAGTTAAATCGGAAATCCGTCTATATGGGGCTATACCAAAATATGGACGATCTTCACCTTTTTTTGGCACACCTCTTTATGGTCCTAAAAATACCTTATATATCCAATTTCAGCGCAAATTGGATAAAACTACGGTTCTATAAGCCCAAGGACCCCAAAATCGGAGATCGGTCTAATATGGGGCTATACCCAAAATATGGACCGAACTCACCATTTTGGCACACCTCTTTATGGTCCTAAAATACTCTAGATTTCCAATTTCAGGCAAATTTGATTAAAAACTACCGGTTTCTATAAGCCCAAGACCCCGAAATCGGGAGGTCGGTTTATATGGCTATATCAAACCCTGGGACCATATAGCCCATCTTCGAACTTGACCTGCCTGCAGACAAAAGACGAAGTTTGTGCAGAAATTCAGTCGAATTGCTTCATTATTGTAAGACTGTAGCGTGAAGTTACAACAAGGACAGACAGCCAGGGTGGCCTTTCACAAACTGGGACGTTGCGGACACACATCGAAATATTGCTCTAGGCCCATAAAGTATATAATATTCTGGGTTCGTAGTGAAATCTCTGGAGTCGATCTGTAGCATGTCCCCGTCCGTCCGTCTGTGAAATCACCGCTAACTTCTGAACGAAACAAGCTATAACTTGAAATTGGACAAGTAGTTTATTGACGTAGGTCGGATGGTATTGCAAATGGGCCACTATCGGTCCACTTTTACGTATAGGCCCCCCATATAAACGGACCCCAGATCTTGGCTTGCGATTGCTCTCTAAGAAGAAGCAATTCATCGATCCTGCTGGAAATTTGGTACATGGTTTTAGTTTTATTTTATTGGTCTTAACAACTATGCAAAATTGGTCCATATCGGTCCACTTTTACGTATGCCCCCCCATTAAACGACCCCAAAATTGGCTTGCGATCGCTCTAAGAGAAGGCAATTTCATCCGATCCGGCTGAAATTGGTTCATGGTTTAGTCTATATGTCTCAACAACCATGCAAAAATTGGTCCTATCGGTCCATATATTACAATTATAGCACCATTAACCGATTACCCGATTTGGCTTGCGATCGCTCTAAGAAAGCAAATTCATCCGATCCGGCTGAAATTTCGGTACATGGTGTTAGTATATGGTCTCTAACAACCATGCAAATTGTCCCCATCGGTCCATAAATATATAGGGCCCCATATAAACCGATCCCCTCGATTTGTTTGCAGCCTTTAAGAGAAGCGAATTTTCATCCGATCCTCCTGAAATTGTTACATGGTATTGATATGTTCTTAATGACCATGCCACAAATTGGTCCCACATCGGGTCCATATCATATATAGCCCATATAAACCGATCCCCCCTTTGGCTTGCGAGGCTCTAAAGGATGAAAGCGAATTCTCCGTCTCCTGAAATTTGGTAACATGGTATTGGATTGTTCTCAATGACAATGCAAAATATGGTCCACATCGGTCCATAATTATACTATAGCCCCCATATTAACCGCCCCCGATTGGCTGCGGAGCTCTAAGAAACGAAAATTTCATCCCATCCGGCTGAAAATTTGTACATGGTGTTGTTACATGTTCTCTAATGACCATGCAAAAAATTGGTCAATATCGGTAAATTATATTATAGCCCCAATATAAATCGACTACCCAGATTTGACCTCCGGAACATCTGCAGGGAGCAAAATTCATCCGATCCGGTTGAAATTTGTACATTGGTGTTGTATGGTCTCTAACAACCATGCAAAATTGTCATATTGGTTTCATAATTATAAAGTGGGTGATTTTTAAGGCTTTGATATAGTCTGTTTTGTTAGAGACATTCTCGCGTATAGATGAATTGTAAAAGTCTTTCTATCGTGTTCGTCCTTATATTTGTTGAACGTTAGATTGGTCCCGGTTGGGATGACATGTTACTTTTCTTGATATGGTGTGATTTGGCATTTAAATGTTGATCCGCTGGGTCTGCTTGCTGGTAGGTGTTGGTCGTTCGATATTCAGGTCCAATTTTGGGCAAGCTTGTCGAGCATTTTTCTCGGGTCGTCGGTAATAGCCCGATTATCTGTGTCTTTGGGATATAATGTTGTTCTTGTCCATTAAGGTGGATGTTAGTGGCTGGGCTTTTATTGGTTGCTGGTAGACTTGTTTAGCTTTGGATGGAAGGCCCCACGCATAGTTATGAGTATTAGGTTATAGTGGTCGTCAGTATCGGGCAGGTTGGAGAGGTGGCTTGGTGTAACTTTACGGGTTCCTGATTTTGTGTGAGAGAATTGGTTCTCGTGAGTTTCCCTGCAAAGAATATGGCCATAGAATCGCGGTGTGAGCTTGTGGCATGTTAGCGCTCATCTTTTGTTGAAGGCCTATCATTTGAGTTCTTAGACCAATTCAGGGTATCTTTTCCATTTTTTTGGCAATTATCAGAAAAGTTCTTGGTAGTGCCATTGGGGACGATTGTTTGTTGAGTTGAGATACGGCGAATGAGTGTGCGTCCAGGAGCACCTGCTTTTTGAAACAGTCCTGGAGGAGATCAGCTCTTCAGTGATCCAGTATAGGATTACGCGCCCAGTCATAGTAAGCCCGACACCAAACAGTGGGCGTTGTGTTTTGTGTGTAGAGTTGGTGCTCGATGTGGCTCAAGGTGTTTTTTTGAGGACGGGGATGCCTTCGTGTTGCTTCTTCACTCGCATATTGATAATTGCGTGCGAATTTTGCTGCTCTTATTATGTGATGCTGTAGCTAGTTTCTATTGCAAGAGGGAAATTTGAGCCTCATCGGACTGAACAAATAGTTGTCTCGATTTGGAAGGTAATGAGGGCGGTTTTTTCTGGCCCTGATTTTGTAATAAAATTCACATGATTGCAAGCGTTGCTCGTTAGTACAGTCTATTCCATGATTGAAATGTCAAAGCATACTGAGCATCTTTCTCTTTGACACCATGGGTCTAAACCCCACGTGATCTGGTCAAATACAATTGGCAATGAAATCCTAACCTCAAAAGAACACCTTATATAGCCCCATATAAACCGTTCCCCGATTGATCTCCGGAGCCTCTTTGGGAGGGAGGCAAAATTTCGTTAGGGGCGGGTTGTGAAATTTGCAATTGTCTGTGGAATGGTTTAGTATTAGTGGCGTAACGGGGACCGCGTGATGCCAGAATACTGGGGTTGTGTTTTGTTTATATCGGTTCGGTGATGTGTTAGTTTGTCGAGTCTGTGGGTGGTGGTTTATGGGATAGCCATTCCTCAATCACGACAGATAGAGTTTTTGGTGTGCCGCATGGTATGGTGTTTATATGGTGTCGAGAGTTTGCTCATCGGGGTCGATTAAAGGGTAATATCTTCTACCAGAAATGTTTTTATGGTTATTGGGAATGAAACAATTGTCAAAATGTTCATTATTGTGTCTATAGAAATTTTGTCAAAATTTTATTCTATGTAAAGAAGGATTTTTGGTTCAAATTTTTGGTTTATTTGGGTTCTTGTATAGATAATAATTTCCTGTGCGAGCAATTTTTTTTTCATGAGAGATAAGTGTTTGTAAAATTTGGATGTGCTCCTATTTAGAATAAATTTTTTCAATGTTGTTGTTATGGGTTTACGAATGGGATGGTTTTGCCATAGTATGTATTGTTCTGAATTGAAATAGAGGATGTTGGGTCATAATTGTTTTTATTTCTGTATAGGGGAACTTTACAACTTGAAAAATATTATATACGTCGTATCGTATTAGAGAATCGTTGGTGTTGACGTATAGAGTATCTACGGTGTGCGATGACGTTGCCTCTGTGGATGTGGAGTTTGTTATGGACGTTGGGTAGTTAGAGGTATTGTGTATTAGTGGTTGATACTCGTTGACAGGGGAGTTCTGGTGTGTACTTCGCGAAGATTGGCAGGTTAATTTCCGATGTTGGTAGGCAGTTTTTCGCAGTAGAAGTCTACGCTCGCATGGGTTGGGAGGTGTAGCAGTTAAGCTTTGGCTGCCGAATGTTTGGCTCGGTGTATCTGGATACTTGGTTTTGTTTTTTATGTTTCTGCGGTGAGATAGCCGAACAGGCTGAGGTTGGAAATTGTTTTGATGTAGTATGCTGGGCTGTTTATGTCTGGCAGAAATTTGGAAGGATGTTTTCTCAGATGGTCAAGCCTGGTGTTTTGGGGGATTTAGGGTGGTGGGTGTTGCGTTAGTTCGAAATTCCCGATTTTGGTGATTTGGGCAAAGTTATCTCTTTTGGTTTTAATTGGCAGGGAGAGTTTTTTGATCTTTATAGGGAGCTAATTATTAGGAGCAAAAAAGTCCTAGCGCGGTTTGTGAGCCTTGTACGCGGTTGTGAGAAAGGCGAATATGGGATAATATAGTGGTAAATCTTTCGTCGGTCGATTAGAGATAAAGGGCATTGGGCTTTTCTGGATCATCATTTACATTCGCGGTTACGCTGCCTAGTGACCGCGGGACTAAATATTTTCGAGTTTCGCCTTTTGTGTTGGTTTTTCTATATTGTGACGTGTGTATGGTTTGATGTTTAGGGGTGTGTTAGAAGTGGCAGCTGCGATTAAGATTGCAGGTGCGCGTTAGTCATATCTATGTTTCCGATTGTCGTCTACACCTGGTGTGAACTAAATACGGTACCGTATTTAGCGTATGGGCACTTCTCTTTAACCGGTTGAAACCTTCTCGAGTTATTTTCTTTTGTTGATTCACTATTAGTTTTTTTCCATGAGGAAACATTTATGAGTCTGGCTTAAGTTACGTTTGCCTAGGTGTCCGACATGGTAGGTTTATTATTTTACTTGTTGATTTACGCTCGGCTAATATAAATTTTGCTGTTACGCTTTCTGGTAGAACAAAATGCAGGACACTCACCACATTGGGGGGGGTGTGATGTGATGCGGCGGTTGCGCCTCGCGGCATGCTATGACAGCTCAGTACTATGTAGTGTTGTTATTTTTTGGTTTTATGTATTTCTGTCGTGTTTGTTTCATGTTTTCTATAAATAGCCGTAGTGCTGCGGGCGATCGTGACGATACCGGTTATAGCAGATATCAGGATGGTGAGATCTGCGTTATTTTCGTCTGAGGGATTCACTTGTGACTGTCGTGTGTGTGTCGGGTTAGAGGTTTAATGTGGGAGCAGGTTTTTTGCTTTTAGGGGTGTGCTTGATTAAACGCGGGTACAAGATGGTTTCCCAATTCTCTGGTTATCATTTTGATTTGCGGTAGTCTTATTGTTGGCAGCGTGCTCATCAGCGGAGTTAAGAGCTTTTGGGGTGTTGCCAAGATTGTGGGACTGTGGTGGAGTACCAATAAGGATTGCTTGATTTTTCCCTGGAAGTGTATGTAAAGGAGTTTCGTGAGCCTTGCTGTTAGTTTATCTGGGCTTCGCAGTGTCCCCGGTATGTTGCGCGCTTAATGGCCAGGGCCACCCATATAGTTTAAGTAGTGTTAGAACTTTGTTGTGTGTGGAGAATTTCGGACAGGGTTGGGGCTTTGTGTGGGGTTTATTTTAGGGCGGTTTGATTTGTGAATGGAACACAGAGTCCAAGATTTTATTGACAGGGGTGTTGACTGGTCTGAGGGGTTTATTTCATCATGATGATGTGACTAGTATATGATGGTCGCAGTTGAGCATTTAGGCTTCTGCATGGCCTAAATTTCCCACCTTACTTTGTATGTCTAACTTTATGTTCGAGCCTGTATTGAAAGTTAGGATGTGGTGATTCAGGTTTATGACGTTGTTCGGCTTGGGTCAGAGATTCCAGATCTTTTAGAATATACTGTCTCGAAATGCTCGCTTGCCATTTTTGGGAGCATCAGTTGTTGGGGTGCGTTGCTTGAGATAGTTTTTTATTCCCCGGGTCTGTAGTTACACCAGCCTTTGCTTGAAGTGTAGTTTAGTCTCAAATCTTTTGCTAAGTAGTGACCCGTATGTTTTTGTTTCGGGGTCACGGATGCGGAGTGTGTGAGCTCGGCGCAGTTTTATTCCTGCAGGGCTGGTGGTGTTCTGATGTTCTGTGTAGTCGTCTTGTTGGCGAAATGTTAAAGTGCAATTAGAGTGCTAGTGATGGACATTGAATATGGGGGATGTGGTGCGTCCTGTCTTGGGCGTGAACTTGCATCTTTGTAATGCGCTAGGAATTCAGCGCCATACGCTGAATTGGTCTTTATACTTTGGTCGGCTGGTGTGATAGGTATTTTCGTCTGTGCCACAGACTATCCAACACCATTTAGGTATGCAATGATATCTTATTTTGGGTTAGGCCTAGGCTGCCGTGGTAGCAAGTGGTGTATTGCTTTGGGGGGTGTGTGGTTCCCTTTTTGTTGTCGCTATGTCGTTTGTTGCACGTGTAGGTGGATAACGGCTACCGGTTGACTTTCCTTGCCCTTACTTCAATATTAAGGCTTAATGGGCTGTGTTCTGAGGCTTCCTTGTCCAGAAAATAACACCAAAGGTTATTTGTATTCACTCCCTTGTTGTCGAAGTTGGCTCCCCTAAGGGAATAGTGGGGTTACTAACCGGTGGAGTTTGCTATACTCTGCTTATGTTTACTTAGTGATCTAGTTCTTCTTTTCAGGATTTTTTATACCCTGAAGACCTATTTACTTTTCGCCCTTATTACTCAGTATCCGTGAGGGCTCTCGGACGGTTGATAATGATATTTAATATCTTCGTAACTGTTGATAGATGGGAATTTTTCCGCTTGTGCGTTAGCGCCACCATCATCGCGTACGGCACAACTTGTATTAGGTTGCGTTTCTTTTTTGCTAGGGAAGTGCCAGTGAATGAGGTGCGTTTATAGCAATTGTTCCAAAGAGAGAGATAGAACTCCTTCCTTGAGGAGGAGCCTTTTGTCTATATTAGGTTGTAGATGTTTGGATTAGTCTAAGTGTTGCTTAAGTTGCGTGCGTTTCTCGTCTTCTGATAGAGTTCGGTCTAACAGGTGCTTCTAGTATTATTCTTGCTTCTTGTCAATATTTTAGGGTTGTCATGTCTCGGTGATTTATATCGAGCTTCGGACGTGAATGGGGTACTGTGAAATTTGGATCGCTTTTTCCCTTCTGTATGGTCTAGAAATGCTACTCGCGATTTTGTGTATTCTGTTGACAGTGTAGTGACTTTGTCTATAAAGTTCTGGACTTATTTCATGTGTTGTAGAGCGTGTACCTGTAGGCCTGTCCCTCGATATGCATGTTGTTCGTTGTTCGATAGCAATAACTGACTTTCTTGACGTTAGTTCCTGTAATGGGAGTAGGGAATTATTATCATCCTCTTGCCAGAGGTCTTTAATTAGTATGGCAGGGATGTAGTTCGATAAGCGTTAGATTTGTGGGGAAAGTGCCCTTCGGCATTCGATAGTGGATGTAGTTTCGTTTCCTCGGCCTTTAGGTATTGAAAACGACTTTTGTATTCGTGGGCCACGTTTTTCGTGGGCATGTGATGCTTAATAGTTGATTAATCTCTCTTATATGAGTGCTTATTTTATATCGCGCTCGACAAACTTGATAGTGGTGATAATTCTGTCAGCTCACGCTTTTGTAACTCTCCCCTTGTATTGTTTTGTAGTATATTGTTCGTTTTTACTGTATTCGTTTACCAACTTGGCGACAGTCGCAACTCTCTTAAAAAAGTTTGAATTACGCTGGGGACTCGCATCTCTTCAGACAATCCTGAACGATAGACAGAGATGTACATGGACGTGACATCGTTTTTTGTGTATTGTTGCGGTCCTAAATAGTTTCGTCTTTGATCAATGATATCGTTTTGTTTTTGTATTTTTTGTTTTTTTGTATTGTGTAAAGTCGAATATTTCGAGATGTGGTTTTACATAACGTGAATTATTGTCAATACTTGTTTTTTTATTTTGATGTACCCCCGTCATTGGCCTATCTAATGGGTGATGTGTGTGGTTTTATAAATGTCTTGCGCATAAGAGTCTTCTGACTTCAAGCGCATATTCGTTTGAATCGTTGGTAATAAATTCCATCATAATAGTTTTTGTCTCTTTATCTTGGGTAATATTATGTGGCTTGGACGTGTACCTTCCAAACATATTCGGCAGTTCTTCTTGCATTTCAACATTAGTAATGCCTCTTGCCATTCAGCGATCTTAAGCTTCTTCGGCTGTGCCATACATCGTTTATTGTGGGTTTTTTTTTTATTTATTCATATCTCATGTCACTATGTGGTAATCATGTACAAGCCATGGGTGTTGTATGTTGATATCCGGTTTGGGGTAGAGTAGCTTATCTCGTGTGTTAGAGAAGGTCGAGATTAAGTAATTCGATTGATGTGCGTGTTCTTAGATGTCTTTTCTCAATTAAACATAATAAATCGTAAACTTTCCGCTAATATGCTTTTTTGTTTGGGGATAATAGTATATTGGTCTCTATTATTTTCTGTGTGCGGATCTATATTGCTCAATTATGGTTTAGAGAATTGTAATCTTATTTTTTTCTTTTAGGTATTGTTCTGATGCTCGTTCATGGTGATCTATGGTTGCGATACATACCGTCAGTCTTTTGGTCAATCCTGCTTTCTGATTTGTAGCGTATCTTCGCCTATTAGTTTCTCTTTCTCTTTATATCGGGCTTTTTTATGTCTTTATGCGTATATTTTTCATCACCCCTGTTCGAATCTTTCTATATAATATTTTAGAATCATTTTTCTTATTATGTTCATATATAAAATTTTCCTGTTTCTTTGGTTATATATTTATAATTATTGTTTAGTGATTTATTGAAATCAAAGTGAGTTATCGCATGTGCTTGTGCTTGTTCTCAGCATCAGGTGTGTTGGAATGGAATTTTTGCGCATCTTTCTTTGTTGCAGTTGTATGTTATTGAGATAGGAGAATGGGGATGACGGTATCATATCAGATTCATGTCATGTATTGTTTGACAGTGATATCTAGGTGATCCATAGGGTGTGTGGATTTATTATCTCCTTTTGGGATTTTGGTTGCATGGCATACATCTTTTCGATGGAATGTATTCTTATTCTCGTTTAAGATAGTGCGGGCCGGAGGGAGCTTCGCTTCTTCTGTTCTGAGAGTTTATGCTGTTTATTCGATGCGTTGCTGGTGTGTGTGCCTGCTGGTAGTTTGATTCGGTCGGGAATTCTGGATTCCACAATTTTCTCTGTGACATCTCTCAGTTGCCAAGTGACAACATATTTTCGTCCTTACACACACACACCACTAACGTACACTCAAACATACACAGCCACATACTATTATTGTCTCAGACATTGAACGCTTGTGGTGTTACTGCTTTCTGCAATTGGACAAGAATGACTGAGTGTTTGTGTTCAAATTCTGATCTTGGCTTCTGTGATTTTTTTGGGGTGATTTTTGTGTGGTTTTTTTTTGGGGGTGTGTTGTGTCGTTCGGTTTTTTTTGGGGTTAGTTTAGGGTGGAGTACTTGTATTCTTATTTCTTTCTTTTGGGTGTGCGCGTTTGTTTCATTTCTTGTCTGGTTCGTGGTCTGTTGTTCGTCTGTTTTGCTAAGTGTGATGAATGTTTTTGTATAGACATGGTCTTCATGGGTCAGTCGTTTTAATTAGTTTTTACTAAATGTCATTGATTTTGTTCTTTTTGCACATATTTTTGGGGTCAAGGACAAGTGGTCGGTGGCAGGTTTTTATTAAGCTTATGTAG
>PGFW01043515.1:33505-45276 GCA_003123925.1 Haematobia irritans | reverse complement strand
CGTTTATGATATTTTATTTTTTTTTATATTTTTATCTTTTATAAACTATTATTATTTTAATTTTTAAATTAATTAAAACTATTTATTTATTTTTATAATATTTATCTATATTATCTAATATTTTTATATTTATATTATATTTTTTATTTCTATTATTTTATATATATATATATAATATTATAATTAATTTTATCAGTTATTATTTATTTTATATTATGTTATATTAATATTTATGATTTATTTTTATTATTTTTATTAATTTTTTACTATTATTTTCTTAATTATCATTTTTTTAATAAATTTAATAATAATAATTATATTATATTAAGACTTTTTTTTTACTATTATTTCTTCCAATACATTTTCAATCCTTATATTAAATATTTATAAAATTTTTATTTATTTAAATTCTTTTTTAATTAAATATGTTATCATATCTTTTAAATTTTATTTATATAATTTTATTTTTTTTATATAATAAAAATTAATATTTATACTTTAAAATATTATTATTATTAATATGTATTATTTATTTTTTTTTATATTCTAATATTATATTCTAATTTTTATATATAATTATATTAATATTATCATTATTTATTGATTTTTAAATCACGTTTTTATTTTTTATTTTTAAATTTTATTTTTATATATTAATTTCTATTTAATTATTTTATTTTCATAATTACGTTATTTTTTTTTTTAAATTTAAATATTTTTTCGAATTTTTCTTTTAGATTTTCTCCATATTTTTCATAATTTATTTATTATATTTTAAATTATTAGTCACTATCAATTTAACTTTTAAATCTTTTATTTTTTTTATTTATATATAATTGAGTTTTATGGATAAATATTTTTAATATTTATTTGTATTATTTATATACTTTTATTGTCATTTTTTTTATTATATTATATTTTATTATTAAATAATATATTTATTCTCATAATATTTAGAACACTTCTATTTTGTATAAACTTTTTTACCTTTTTTTTATCTGACTTTTTCTTAATAATATTCCATTTTATATAATCTATATAAATCTTTTAATAATAATTATTTAGGTTTTAATTATTATTATAAAAATTTTTTTTTTTATTAATTATTATATTTTAATTATTTTTTTTATTTAATTTATTATTATTTTTTTATTTTTTTATTTGATATTTTAAGTATATGTATTATTTTTTCATATTTATTTATTTTCGTTATCTTATAATTCTGATATTATTTTATATTCATTTTTATAATGTTATTAATTTTTTTTATAATCTCTTTTTTTCAATTATTAATTAGTTTTAATTTCTGATTAATTTTTAATATTTATTATTTAATTTCTATTTTTATTATACAATATTTATATATATTTTTATATTTATACCTTATTATATTACACTTTTTTAATTTAATATTTAATTTAAAACTATATTTATATTCTTTAATCTATGTTATATTACTTTATTATAATTTTTAAATTAACTTACAATCCTTTTATTTTACTTTCTATCATTATTAATCAATTTTATATTTATAAATTTTAACGTTTTACAATATTTATTTTATTTTCTTATTTTATTTGTTTTAATTAATTTATTTTTTTTAATTTTACTTTATTAGTTTTTTTATAATAGTATAAACACACTATGATTAATTCTTTTTTTATTTGATACCAACTATATATATTTCATTTAGTCTTATAATTTTTTTTATTGTATTATTATTTTATATTTATAATACTATTTTATATTTATTGTTATATTATTTTATTATTCTATTTTTTCTTAAATTATTATAATTAATTCACTATTTATTTTATAAATTAAGATTGATCCCTAACTTTATTATGCCACCTTTTCTCTTTTCCTTTGTCAAGATACTCTAATTAATTATTTAATACTTTAAATATGCCATTAATTAATTAATATTTTATACTTATTTTTTTAATTTATCTTCTTAATTTCTAAATTCATAGTATTATTTAAAATTTATACTTTGGTTATATTAGTAATTTATTAAAATAAACTAATATAATTATATATATATTATTATTTCATTTTTTATATCTTTTTTATTTTATCTATATATATTAAGTCTTTCAATTATATTATATTCTAATATTTATAAATTATTAATATACTCTAAATTATATTATTCGTTACTTTTTTTAATATCGTTTACCTAATTTTTTTTTTAATTATTTATTATTTCTTTATTAATTATTTTTATAAAATAAATTATTATTTTTATGATTAGATTATATATAAATTTATTTCTTAATGTGTTAATCTTTTTATTTTTTATCATTTTCCTTTTTATTTTTTATAATTTAATTATTTATTATTATATTTATAATATTTATTGAATTAATAAATTATAAAATGTTTTATTATTTTAATTTATTCGGAATTAATAAATATACTATCTCATTCTTTAATATAGGTATAAATTAATTATATTATTATATTGTATTATAGACTATTGAATTAAATTTATTATATATTTAATTTATTTTAATAATAAATATTTTTATTAACTTTTTTTACTTAATATATAAATATATTATAATTTCATTATATTTTCTTTTTCAATTTTTTTTTCTCAATTTCTATTTTATATATTTAAATTAATTTAATATATTTCTAATATTTTATATATTTATATCTTACTATATTAGATTATATTTCAATTAATTTCTTAATTTATCTTATTAAAACTGTAAATTCTTTTAATTCTATATTTTATTATGAGTTTATTAAATTTTAACAAAAATTATTCTATAGGAAATAACGTTTTCACAAAATTATTGGACAAAATTTTTAATAGAAATAAATCTGGTAGATTACTTTTTTGGGCCATCGCGGGTTGGCAACCATTGATTATGACCGAAATAAATTTTGTGAACAAAATTTTCCTAATAGAATAACAATTTTTGACAAAATTTATCATAGAAATTAAAATTTGACACATGACAATTGATGAAAGTTTTATTAATGACCGAATAAATCGTTAACAAAATTTTCTAAGAAATAAAATTTTGCATAAAATTTTTTCTATAGAAATAAAATTTTTCTGACCAAAAATTTTCTATAGAATTAAAATTTTGGTAGATTATTTTTGGCTCTAGTGGCAAAACATCTGATTATTGAACCGAATAAAATCTTTGAACAAAACTTTTCTATAGGAAATAAAATTTTTGACAATGATGGAAAATTTTATTATGAACGAATAAAATTTTTAACAAAATTGTCTCTTTAGAATAACAATATTGACAAATTTTCTTATTAGAAATAAAATTTGTACAAAATATTTCTATCAGAACAGAAAATAAAAACTTTTTGGTAGCATTCTATTTTTTGGCTCTTAGTGGCAACTGACTCTATTGAACCGATATGGACACATTTTTGGTAGTGATTGGACCAATTTTGGTATGGTGTTAGCGACCATTATACTACACACCACGTTGGCCTCTTCAATTTTGAACCGGATCGGATGACATGTTTTAATATGGGGGCTATATATATTATGGACCGATATGCGAACCAATTTCTGGCACGGTTGTTAAGGATCACTTATACTCAACACCATGTTCCAAAATTAAACGCGATTGGTATGAAATTTTTGCTTCTCTTGGATGACTTCGGCAAGCCAAAATCCTTGCGGATCGGTTTATATGGGGGCTATATTATAATTATGAACCGAGATGTGGACAAATTTATGGCCATGTTTGTTAGAGACCATATACCCAAATATCCATGTACGAAATGTTCAGCGCGCGATCGGACTTCGAAATTTGCTTCAGCTTTTTGAGGGTCCGCAACCCAACATCTGGGATCGGTTTATATGGTCGCCATATATAATTACGGGACCGATGTGGACCACTTTTGCACGGTTGTTAGAGGACCACTATACCAATACCATTGGTTAGGCCAAAAATTTCTGCCGGATCGGATGCAATTTGTTCCTTCTTTGGCTTCGCAAGCCAAATCTGGAATCGGTTTATATGGGGTCTATATATAATTATGGACCCGACTGTGGACCAATTTTTTGCACTGGTTGTTAGGACCAATATACCAACATCATGTACAAAATTTCAGCCGGATCGGATGAATTTTGCTTCTTTTTGCAGGCTCCATAAGCCAAATCATCGGGAATCGGTTTATAATGGGGTCTATATATACATTGATGGACCGATGTGAACAAACTTTTTGGAATGATTGTTAGAGACTAATATACCAACATCCATGTACCAAATTTTCAGTCCGGATCGGATGAAATTATTCTTTCGTCTTTGAGGGACTCCGCAAGCCAAATCTTGTGGACTCGGTTTTATATGGGGGTATACTATAATATATGGACCGATGTTTTGATTCAATTTTTTGCCATGGTTGTTTAGAGACCAATATTAAGCAACACCATGTACCAATTTCCAGCCTGATTCCGGATGAAATTATGCCATCCTCTTTTATGCGCTCCGCAAGCAATTCTGGGGATCGGTTTATATGGGGGCTATATATAATTATGGAACGATGTGGACCAATTTTTGCAGTGGTTGTTTAGGATGACCATATAGCACAACACCATATACCAACAGCCGAATCGGATGGAAATACTGCTCTTACTTAGAGGCTCCACAAGCCAATCTGAGGGTCCCTTATATGGGGCTATACGTAAAAGTGACCGCGATATGGGCCCATTTTCAATACCTCATCCGACCTACACGATAACAACTACTTGTGCCAAGTTTCAAGTCGTAGCTTTGTTTTCGTACTCGGAAAGTTAGCGTGATCTTCAACAGACGGTATACGGACGGACATGCTTTAGATTCGACTTCAGAATTTCACACGACCCAGAATATATTATTACTTTGTATGGGGTCTCCTTGAGCCATATTCTCGATGTGTTACAAACGGAATGACAAAGTTAATATACCCCCATCCTATTGATGAGAGCGTATAGAAAAGGAAGCAAAACATTTTTTGTTGGTCTTTGTTTGTTTGTTTTTTGCCAGACGGTATTTTTGCGTCTTCCACCGCTTCGAGAGGACGGTTCACCGGTCGCTGTCCATCGGGTGTATATACGAATTACAGCTGCAAACACAGCTCAGGAACTCATCCACGCCCGTTGTTTGTTTCTTGGTCCAAATGTGAAGATCGCTGCGGCAACCCATTTTTTGACACAGAGCTTCCGCATATCCAAAATATGTGGATGAATGAATATGACAAACACGTTCCTTCTTTGATATCTTAAGGCCTCTGCTTTCATTTCGAACTTCATTTTACGGTCATTCAAAATCATTTAGTGGATTTTTTGAATGCTTTTCGTCAGTAACCTACCTCTTTCGGGCGTCCACTGCGTTTCACCGTACTGCCGTGCTTCATCTTTCACACCACGCTTCGCAATTTTGATACCAATCAATTATTGTTTATTTCCCTTGGGACAGAGTCCGGAAACTCATTATCAAAAGCAAGGTCTTTTTTGCTTTCACGTATGTTTTTCCTTCAGAAAACAGTACGTACTTTATCAAAACACGAAAATTCGGTTTTCCATTTTCTATACCTCCACCATAGGATGGGGGTATAATTAACTTTGTTCATTTTTCAATGCCGTTTGTAACACATCCGGAAACTTATTGTCTTAAGACCCCAAATAACAGATATGATATATTTCTGGGTCGCTGGCTGAAATTCTGTAGTCGATTCTAAGCTATGTCGTCCGTCCGTCTGTTCTGTCTGTCCGGCTGTTCCGTCCGTCTGTGGAATCACGCTAACTCGAACGAAAACGTAGCTATCGACTTGGAAACTTGGCACAAGGTAGTTGTTATTTGATGTAGGTCGGATGGTATTTGAACAATGGGCCATGATCGGCCCACGTTTACGTAATAGGCCCCGATATTAAACCGATCCCAAACTTTGGCTTGCATGAGCATTCCGGAGCAGCAAAATTCATCCGATTCCGGTTTGAATTTGGTACGTGGTCTACACGTATACTGGTCTCTAACACAACCATTGCAAAAAATTGGGTCCACATCGGTCCATTAATTACTATATTAGGCCCCCATATAAACCGATCCCCCAGATTTTGACCTTCCGCGGAGCTCTTGGAGGGGCAAAATTCATCCGATCCGAGTTGAAATTTGGTCACTGATGGTTAGTATCACGGTCTCTAACAAACCATGCAAAAAAATTGGTCCATATCGTGTCATAAAAATATATAGCTCCCATATAAACCGATCCCCAGATTTTTGACCTCCGAGAAGCCTCCTTGGAGGAGCAAACTTCATTCCTTACCGATTGAAATTTCGAGTACGTTGGTAGTTAGTATATGGTCTCTTAACAACCGTGCAAAAACTGGTCCATGATCGGTCCATAATCTATATATTGTCCCATATAAAACCGATCCCCAGATTTGGACTCCGGAAGCCTCTTGGAGGGGCAAAATTCATCCGATCCGTTTGAAAATTGGGTACTGACCGTTAGCTATACCGGTCTCTAACTCAGCATGCAAAAATTGGGTCGCGCCATATCGCGTCCATTAACTGATATATCTTAGCTCCCATATAGAACCGATCCCCAGATATTAACTCTGGAGCCTCTTGATGAGCAAAATTCATCCAATCCAATTGAAATTTTACGTACGTGGTGTTAAGTATATGGTCTTCTAATACAAACCATTTGCAACAAAATAGGTCCATATCTCGTCCATAATTTTATATATAGCTCCCATAATAAACGATTACCCCAGATTTGACTCCGAGCTCTTGGAGGAGCACAAAGGTTATCCAGATGCGCGTTTGAAATTGGGAATAAACCCAGATAAACCGATTCCCCTAATCACACAAAAAAATTGTGATATCGGGTTCATAATTTTGTATCATATAGCCACATATTGCAATTCATTGGCTCAGTACAATTATCGTGCAAAAAGTCCCATATCATTGCGTAATTATCTTGTAGCTCCTTACCTCTACATACCTTTTTCTGTCCAATTATATTACCACGTATGGACTAAACTCACATTATAGAAACGATGTACAGAAGTTTAAGTACCACAACCCAACGTTAAGTCGGTATCTGTCTTGACAGTTCTTTCTTTTAGAAGTTTCTACGCCAAGTCCATGCGTGAGGGTTACATAAGATCGGCCTGGCGAAACTTACGGCCATATATACTTGTTTTTTTTTTTTTTCATAATAACAAAAGTTACTTCACAAAAGGACGATCTATCTCACCAACACTACAATTGACTTACTAGACGTCCAATTTATGACACCATCACATTTAAGGTTGGTGAGCTATATAAAAATAATGTGCATTTTTTATACTAGCGACGCCATCTATGTCAGACGGGGAAATTTATCAGTCCAACCTGTTTAGAATACATTTTTGATAGTTATTGGACTATGATCGTACACTGAAAAACAAGCATGCCGGTTTTTCAAGGATTTTTGTCTTTACTTTAAAAATTTTGCGATATTGAATTCCGAGCCAAGAAAGCAAAGCAATACAAGTAAGGATACTTTTTTAAGACACATATTCTCTTTTCAAATTTGGGGGTTTTGTGTAGTTGCTTTTACACCCAAAAAAAATGACCCCACGCGTGCGCAATGAAAATGTAGGTTCTACGTTCATAAGGAAAATTTTAACTTTTAAATAGTTGTTTAATGGCAACATGCTTACAATAAGTTAATACATTTTTGTCAAATTTGAAGAAAATTTTTTAGCAAAAATAATTATTTTTTTTTCTGTTGTTTTAAAGAAACTTTTCAATATGTTAGAAGAAAAAATTTGGAAACTTTTAATTTTTTTCGCTTTCTCTTCTTTTTTTTCTTCATATGCTACTTCAATCAGTGTTTAAAAACGAGTTAACGAGACCACTGTTATTTTCCCAACATTAAGACTGTACTTCCAGTTTAGAATTCATAGATGTGTCTTTAACAATAAAAGTTTTGAAAACATTGTCCTATATTTGAATGATTTTTTGCTTTGCTTAGTCAAGATGCAAAACAGACAACCAAATTAAAGACAATTTCGATTATAATTATAAAGAATTTTTCTGAATTTATTAAAGTCAAGTTATGATACACATATTTTAAGTCAAGATCACTTAATTATTAAGCGACAATACAACTTCATCGAATAAGTTATACCGACTTTTGGACAAGGAAAAAAAGTTTGTATTAGACAGAAATGCGTCTTCTACGCTAAGCAAACATTTGCATTTTCGTATTTTAAACGACATGGAAATCTCTTCTTGCACCATCTCCGCGACCCAACTCCATTTCTTATTTTCAGGTGTATGAATCATTTAAAAACAATTACAAAAAATTCAAACTAAAAATGTATGTTAAATCGTAGAAAAAAGGCGTTATTATTTCATTAGTTTCTTACATTTTTCTATATAATTATGCCAACATTTTATTAACAAACTGTGCTATGTCCAATCAGCGCTGTGGATTGGTACACGCAATAGAAAAAAAACGTGGTGTGGAAACGATGTGCCGAAAACGTTTTTCTGTTTGTTAGGAGTTTTTGAATTGCTTCCGAATAATTTTAAACTTTTAATCACCAAAAAAAAATTATTGTAACCAAACGAATTTTTATTTTTTCAAATTAAAAAAAGTTTTTATTAACATAACATTTTTTGAAACAACAACGTAAGTTTATTTATCAAACACTTGTTCCCTGACTAGGTCAAGGAACCATGAAATAAAAAAATACCAAGCCATGTACATGCACCCTCACCACTTTTTTCGGAATCATCTCCCGGAACATCATGCTGGACATATATGTAAAAAAAAAAAAAACTTTTGGTCGCAAGCAGGATACGAACCACTACCCTTGTGCCATTGAGAGTCGCGACGTCAGCAACCCGCTGCTCACGGTGCCAAGAACTAAATGTTTTGTTCTCTGTTAAATAAACTTTGTTCTATTCCGGTTCATGGGCCCTGCAAGCCTATGCTCATATAAATACTAACTTTATACTGCCGGTAATTATCTAATTTTGTGACCAATAACAGCGTACATTAGCTCAGTCGGTTAGGCCGACACATCAGCACCCCTAGTGTGGTATTGGCTTACAAAGTGCATGGTCGCGGTTCGATCTCCGCCAGGCAAAAGGTAAAAAATGTTAAAGATTGTTGGTATTACAGGAAAAGGTGTAGAGAACTAAAAAACTTGTGGATGTGAGAAAGATGTGAGGGAAAATGCAATTAGCAAGAAAAAAATTTTTTTAGTTAGTCTTTATGAAATTGTTGTTACATCCTGGAAAAGAATAAATGTTTATCA
The DNA here is from genome assembly GCA_003123925.1 of Haematobia irritans. Taxonomy (NCBI): domain Eukaryota; kingdom Metazoa; phylum Arthropoda; class Insecta; order Diptera; family Muscidae; genus Haematobia; species Haematobia irritans. The sequence continues at coordinate 35,993 of PGFW01043515.1, read as the reverse complement.
CAAAAAGTATATACTTTTCTTCCAAATACACTTTCTTGCAGCGAAAAGCAAATGAGAAAAGAACTTTGTTTGTCTAAAATTTCGTTTGGAGAAAGAATCTATTTTTTGCGTGATATTGGCTTTTTTCGACAGCTTCATAATTCAAACGAAAAAGTATTAATCTAATTAATTTGGACGAAGAACCAGCCTGCATTGTTATCCAGCTAACATAAATAAAAAACCATTCGTTAGTTTGAAACTCTCTTTTTACAGGTTTCATTTCATTTATTTATCTTACTAGTATGTAATTTTTATATTTTATTTTATAACACCACCATTAGAACAAGGTTAGATCGCCAATTTTGTAATTATGTCTTAAACTCTCATGTCATTTAGGAATTTAACAACCAAAACATCTTCAGTTAAAATTAATACGAAACAAAAATATATTCTTTTTGTTAACTGACAGTTAAAGCCTAACGAAGCTATATGGAAATTACCGATGTCATTAGAAATTGATCTTTTAGGAAACCAATTCGAGGTAGCTAAGTGACTTTAATACTCCTTTAATCAAAAAAGCAGATGACGCTATGATAGTAAATTTCACTACGGCATTTTAATCGTGTTTCCATTTCACCAGCTTGAAGTCACATTTCTACAATGTTTCCTTAATTCTATCATAGCAAAATGTTCTGTTCAGTTCGTTTTTTATGAGCTCACGTAAGGAGGTATCATCGGAGAAACATTTGGATGCAAAAACATCATCACAGTGATGACAAATGTAGATAGGAAACGACAACAACAGTCGTACAATATAAGCTCATACCAGTAGGATCAGAGCGACATAGGGCCTCTAGCAGTTATTGTCACGTTTCCTGGTGTCTTTTCAGCCACACGAAATGCATCATTTTTGTATTTGCAACACACAAGCGGGGTGTTTAATATGATTTTCTTTGTTTGTGTTTTGTCGCATTTGCTCAGACCCATACATATACACACGCTACGCTCAGAGCATTTGTTTACTGTGTATGCATGCATGTATAAGTGTATGTACGTGGGTACTTTGTTTTATACTCTTTTTCTAGGTGTTTTGTTTTACGAATTAAGGACTCATCGTGGTGTTCGATGTATGTGAGAATGTTTTGAGAGAACTACACGTGTGGTGTGGTGTTAGTGTGCGTTCATGTGTGCCGACAAATGCGTACTCATCGCAACTCACATGGAAAAATTATGTTGCACGTGATGTGTTTTGATAATTTAGTGGCACGTTAGCTTAACATACTCACTCACACACATACCCCGTACCCCATAACCTGTACTTGCACACATATAGCCTAAATTGTATTCGTTCAACTACATTTTTATGCATCAACACACGCACTGAAACATGTTAAGGTAGATATATAACCTGCATGAATGGATGCTTGTGTGAGTGTACAATATCATGGTACATTTATTTTTTGACAACCTGCACAAATTAAAGAATTTTATTTCGTTTTTATTTGGTTTTGTGAGACATGTACATGCTTTTCGAATTTTGTATCTTCATAGCTTACCATGGTTTCTTATATTGATGCTATTTAACCCAATATAAATTGGTCTAAGAATTACGATGGGCCATATTAAATGGGAATTGAATATTTTGTTTTTTATATATTTACGAAATTCAAGTAAAATGTTTCTAATGTTGCTAAAATGTAAATTTATTTCCTATATATTCACATTGAAATCCTGTCAAATTGATAAGCGGAAACTCACAAAAAAAAAAATAATATTTATATGGAAGTAGAAAATTGCGAAAGGAATACCATCAACAATCCTACAAATTCAAATAAAAATTCGATGTGAGATATAAACAATGGCAGAGTTCCAGAGTACCATAATTTCTAAAAATATTTAAATGTTAATATTTCATTGATAACATTAAGGCCAATTTTAACTTTCGAATAATGCATTTCAAATTAAACATTTTTCAATTTTAATGAAATATTTTCAAAACAAATGAATAATATTGCAAATGTATTTTGTGATCAATATGTGGAAATGTTTGTAATAAATTAAGATTTTGTTTCATTCTACTTTATTGTACTATATGTAGATCAGTATATAATTATTCACAGAACTACTTTGAAAAAAAAAAATTAGTTAAAGGACATTTTACACCGTGGCCAGATCAGAGTAATTTTTATTGTCATGAAATTGGGAAATTCGAGCCTAGAGCCAAATTTTGTACACTATTGCCGTCCTTCTTTCTACTTACTTGTTGTTTGCGCAGCAGTTGTTGACATTTTGATCCGCTTTTCATGATAACAAAAATCTTTTTATATCAAGAAATTTTTATAGTGCAAAAAAAAAAAAGGATTTATTAACAATTTTTGTTTTACCAGATACAATAAAATATAAAAAAATCTACAAATTCGGAAAAAGTTAATATAATCTACACGGTTCCATATGAATTGAAATGAAAATTCTATATAATATATTTTATCCTTTTCAAAATAAAAAAAAA
>PGFW01043512.1:6681-21608 GCA_003123925.1 Haematobia irritans | reverse complement strand
TCATCTTGAATTCCATTGCCTATTTTTCCGGGAGGGAATTGACCGGAAGAAATTTCGATAATGGGTATTTATTTTTGAGTACACAATCTTTACATCTCTCTCTATTTCACAGACATGCAATACCGAGGCGCTCAAGTACCACTTTGATGTTATCTGGACTCAATAGCCAATTGCTATAATTCATGGTCTTATACAACAACAAGAGCAACGTATTTCAGCCCAAGGCAGCTTATCATTCGCCAAGGAGCTAAATACAAAAGTTCTGCTGTTGAGTTATGCAGTCGATATTGGTGGATTGGTTTTACTTATGCCTGAAAAATTTGGATTTATTTGGGCGGGCCGGGGGGCGGCGGCCCGCGGGCGGGAGTCCGCTAGAGTTTTGGAAAAACGAGACTATTGAATTGGCCAAGAAATCATCAAAACATCTTGACCCCTGTTTCGGCGCGGTAGCTACAAGCAGCTTATTTGTTCCCAACTTGAAGACTTTAGAAGCGGCAAAATATCTTCTCAGAAGATCGGGACGATAAACCCATTGGTGGACATAATTGCGTTCGCTCAGTGGAATAGTGAACACTTTTCTGGAGATATTATATTATGGGGTGCTTTAGAAAAAAAAAAAAACCAACACTCTAAAAAAAAAAAAGAAAAAAAAAAAAAAAAAAAAACAAAAAAAAAAACAAAAAAAAAAAAACATAAAAAAAATAGAAATAAAGAAACAAAAAAACTCTTCTTCGTTATCTGCATAGGGTCCCTCACAAAACTCTACAAGTCTGCGATATCTGCAAGAGCTTAAACACTGTTCATGTGGCCTTTACAATTCTATGCTGGCCGATGGCATAGCGAGACCATGTTACAAATATTAGAGAAAATATGTGCTTATTTTGAATCCAACCAGGCTTACATACACCATACTATGAATGAAACCCTCCGAATGTGACCTATTGCATTCAGATTATGTTCCCTTTACAATTTTGAGCGCGAAATGCTTTTCATATGCCATACAATGTCGTGATGTGAGATTTCAAGGATTTAAACTGCCATTTGTTAGATCACTTTAATGCGCTTCTATTATTTGTACACTATCTTCAAGTACTTAGTACCCAGCTACTTGAGGTGGCTTAAATCGAAACAGGAAATCTATACAACTTTTATTTGGCGCTTAGTACGCAGCCTAATGAGCAGGATAAGAGTCTCATTTGCACAAATACGTTGTGGACCCAAGATATTCGTAGATTTTAAAACGAATAGCTTCTCGATAGTTCCACGACATTATTCCAGGTAAGAAATGTTTAATGACAGAACGAATGCCAGTTTGTTTGTTAATGATTTAAAAATATAAGGGTACGAAAAATCCGGTTTCTATCCGGAGCCCTTCTAGACAATTACCAAGCCTTCTACAAAACAGGTGGTTTCTAATTTTTACCGCACGCAAAACTTTAATTATATTTATAGATTCTTCGCTATCATAATCGAGCAGCCCAGACAGCCTCCCAATAGAGCAGATAATGACGAAATTCTATATGAACAATTAAAAGAACGGTGTCACAAAATTTGCTTGTCAATGTGAGATCTCTATCACAAGGACTACCCCTCCCACTTATGTCATTCTCTTATAAATGCAACTACGTCATCTATTTTGCGAGAGAGCTTTTGGAATGCGTTCAATGTCTGGTATACTCGATGTTTTTAAAGGAATTGGAATTTTTTTAAGGAATGGATTTTTTTTTAAGGGAATTGTTCGGTATAGGACGTCCCTTATAAATTTCTATTATTGTCACCGATTTTTATACCCTCCACATAGGATGGGGTTGGAGGGTATAACACATCGAATATTTGTCTAACGCCCCATAAAGTATGTATATTATTTCTGGGGTTTGGCTTAGAAATTTTGAGTCGAATCTGAAGCTACTGTACGCGTCCGTCTGGTGAAATCACGCTAACTTCCGAAGCGACACAAGCTGATTGACTTGAACTTAGTACAAGTAAGTTGCTTATTTGATGCTAGTCGGATGGTATTTGCAATATGCGGGCCAATGGCGCTCCACTTTTACGTACAGCCCCCATATAAACGGCACCCCAAATTTTTGCTTGCGGAGCCTCTACGAGAAAGCATTTTCATCCGCATTAGGCTGAAAATTTGGTAACATGGTTTTAAATGATATGGTCTTCTAACACACTATACAAAATTGATCCATATTAATCCATTAATGTATCATATATAGACCCATATAAACCGCTCCCCAATTTGAAACTCCGGGAGCCTACTTGCAGCAGCCAATTCATCCGATTTGGCCTGAAAGTTTGGTAACGGTATTGTAGTATAGGCTCTAACAACGTTCCTAATAATTGGTCCATGACTGGCGGTTCAATAATTAATTTATAAGAATCCCCATACAAACTCGATTCGCCCAGATTGAACTCGGAGCCCTTTTGGAGAGCACAATTTTAATCCGAGTCCGCGGTTGAAATTTGGTACGTGGGTGTTAGTATATTGCGTCTGATATACAAACTATGCCAAACAATTGGGGTAACGATCCGGTCCATACCTTTATTATAGTGAACCCATTATAATCCCGATCCCAGATTCGACCTCCGCCGAACTCTTGGAGGAGCAAAAATTCATTCCATTCGGTTGAAATTTGGTACATTAGCCGCTTAGTATATGGAAATTTGTCATAATTTTATTTCTATAGAAAAAATTGTTCAAGAATTTTATTTCTATAGAAAATTTGTCCAAAATTATTTATTTTCTATAGAAATATTTTGTCAAATTTATTTCTATAAGAAATTTTGTCAAAAATTTAGTAATTTCTATAGAGAAATTTTGTCAAATTTATACCATGAGGTGTACATTAAAGATCGGCCTGGCCGAATCTTACGGCCTATATACTTGCTGTCATTAGAACTAAATAACCTACTAAACCATTTTATGGAAACTTCAATCCATGGGGAAAACTCGTGTTTGCCCTCCACAGCAATTTTTCGTTGCAATAATGATTAATTAAGTACTTTAATTGGAAAGAATAATTGAGAATTTGGTTATCTGTGTGGCTCAGTGAATTCCTTAGTTTACCACACTCACGAGATAGACTGTTTCCCAAACTCACAGAAGAATTACTACTCATTCATTGTAAATAAATATAAGAGCTTGTACGCATATTATTTTTTTTTACAGAATAATTCTACACATAATGTCAAAACGGCAATTTCTTACTAATAACCATTTGTCTACAATTATCTCACCCGTTTTTTAGTTTACTCTGTTATATGGCCCTGTGAACTTCGACACTCCCACTTACCACGCCTTACCAATTACCCTAAATGACTGCTCATTTCAATCGGAAATCACTTAAGGAGCAAAGCTCAACCGTTTGTACAAAAGAAAAATTGATGGTCTGCACATTGCATCCCACAAGCGGAGCACAAATTAGCTCGACTTAGATTGAATCTATGGGCACCCTCTTCATTTCCCAATTAAGCCTGATCTTCTACCGTGATATGTGCTGCAATTTATTGCCGATCTTGGCACGAAATATTACATTGTTACATGATCTAAACCCTAAGTATTTATTTAACCCAACGGTGGACAAGTGCAGGACAACAACCCTCAGCGCAGCTGTCGCGTTGCTACAATTCTTATCGCGACGCCTCCAATATTCATTCCATCTTTGAAGTCATCTCAACTCTCGTCCATATTATCGGTAAGTTATGGAGTGTTTCAGCAAATTCTTGAATCAAGAATCCCACAGAGTAGGCCATGAAATCGTCCAAATTTCCATACATATATTGTGGAGAGTTTTTGGATACGGAAATTCGTTATTTTCCACAAAAAAACACTTGTCTAATACCCAACAACAATACAAAGTCCTTGCTGAATTTGGCTCATCAGCCTTGCCCAATCGGGAGCTAATACCCAAAATTAGTTCGATCGCTAATGCACAATGTTCTAATGCAAACCAGATCTAAAGAGGTGACAAATTGCACCATGCGGAGTAAGTAAATATGGTGATTCTACGATCACGACTTAATAACCTTCTATCTATTGTCCACGGTATTTGAAACCAGACAGAATAACGGAAGTTCAAGAGATGCTCAAAAAGTTTCAATTGAAGTATCAAATGAACCATGCGGTATATGTCTTCCTAGTGGAGGTCGCTTATTATGCTCTTGCGATCTCTAACGCATATTGAAGATCTTAGCCAAAATTATGTCCAATTTGCCATGCGGAATCTTTGAAATTACTGCGACAAGAATTGGCCCTGATGAACGGCTGTTTAGCAGAGGACGAGTGAAAACATCACATATTCTTGGATAAGCTGTCTACACTACTGGAAGCTGGAAAACTCCGTGGTGAGAAGGCAAAATCTTAAGGCAGATATACAACAATTCCAAGACCTATTGAAGTCAACAGATGTGTTTATGTCGGCATCAGGTTTAATGAAGAGCGAAGTTCAACAGCTATCTGGTAATGACACAACCATTTATCAACGCTCACAAACAATGTTCCCGAAAGTCAAGTACTACCACAGCACTGAGAGTATTGTAACGCAATATGATGTAAGACCAATTTTCACCACCTGAATGATGATGTGAATGATGATATGCATCATATGAACCAGTGAATATTGGCTGCAAATATTATAAACCTGATGACTCTGACTAGCAACAAGACTGTTTTGAGACACCAAACGAACGTGTGACATGTTGATCTAATCGAATTGCTCAAAACCTAGTTTGACCCCAGAATGTAATCTCTCGTCGGATTGTAGAGGGATTGCGATTATCGCTTCACACAATCGAATCGTGGAAACGTACACCCACTGCTCCTGTTTTCCGAACGGAAGGGTAGAAGTCGAACGAGTACAGAAGACCAGAAAAGAAAAATCTTTGTTACTTCCATGAGAGGTAGAGGCTATGTATGACTCCACATCTAGGGGAATCTGTTATAATCACGACCTCGACAAGTACCTCAAGCCCTCTTCGTTGCATGTTTGATTGACTTTTGGATTGAAACATGTGGAGCCCAACCGACAGACCTACGGGTTCTAACAAAATTGACCTCCTCTTATGCGTGGCTCGCGTGGTTCGCAGATCGTATGGTTCAATGGATTTCAAGCTGTGCGCTTACCGTAAGACAAAAATCATTCGCACCAATTTTCACCACTGACCTGGAATGAGGCAGTCATGCCCATTATCTTCTTCACGGTGATTTCGGATAATCGGAGAGCACATTATGTCACCTCGCATTTTAGGTAGATTCGGTGTCGGGCTTCGAATCGTCGGGCCCTATATGCTCGTTTAAACGATGTTTAGTTATTTTTCTTATCACCTTTTTGTTTTTTTTAATAATTATACCTGTTTGCGGAACAATACAAATTTTAGCTTTAATAATAAAGGACCATACCTAACATTGGTTCTTATAGCACAAAAAAAAATCATATCTAAATAAAATACAAAATAAAACTGAAAAAATATAGTGACTTGTTTTTATATTTGGCAATAAGTTTATAAAACAATACGGACTGTACTAAAATCTTGTGTACAAGGATAGTATTAGATAATTGTCGTTATTTTTTCCAACATTAAACTTCCACGTTAAATCAATCAATTTCAAGCATGCTATACATAATTTGCATAAAATGTTGCTATAAAATTTGAAGGCATTTGCTAAATTTTATTGTAAAGATTGGTGCTACAACTATCTCTATTACATTCGAATAACTTTCAAATGATCTTTATAATGGATACTGTCAGCCGCGAATGACCATGTTATTTGGAATTTCTTCGATTGTATGTGACTTATGGAAATGGTCAGACAAAACGGACGGGTCGGTGCCACAGTTTACCCAGAATTATAAAAACAAAATATGGTTCGATTTTTTCTGTGAAAAATTTTCTCAAAAATCTCTACCATTTTGACGAAGGATTTTGCATCAGAAATAACAATTTTGTATAGAATAAAATGTTGAGAAGATTTCTTATAGAATCAAAATTTTTAAAAATTTGTTCCTATAGAAATAACATTTTGAGGAAAATTTTCTATAGCAATAAAATTATTTGTCGTTTTAATTGCTGCTTAAATACAAATTGCGTTGACAAACTAAAGAGTAGCTTAACCAACAGAGGAAAAGTATCTTTCTCACATTTTATTTTGGACAAATGTCCTATAGACTGCAATGTGTTGTATGGACGGCCGTTTCAGAACTTACCTCATCAGCATCCTCTAGCTGTACAGCAAAAGCTATCAAACAATTATCAGCCACCATTGTGCAATGGTTAGATGGCCCGCCTTGCATACACAAGCCGTCGTGGGTTTCCGGATTCCGCTCGGACGAACACCAAAAAGTTTTTCAGTGACGTGGATTATCCCACCTTCAGTATTGCTGGTGACCATTTCTGAGGGCTTTCGGAAGCTTCTCTAAGTGGTTGTCACTGCAATGTGGAAACGCCCCCCCATTTTCGGACTCGGCTATAAAAAGAAGGTCCCTTTGTCATTTTGAGCTTAACATGGAATCGGGCAGCACTCCATAGGAAGAGAGAAGTTCACAAATTGGTATCACTAATAGTCTAAGTGAGCCTGTATAACATCGGGCTGTCACCTAAACCAATTAACCAGAATATCAAGATAAATTCGGGTAATTCACCTAACGAAAAGTGGACATTACACTGACCTTTTCTAAAAAAGTTTTTTGATATTCGTATTTTCTAAATAAAATCTTTTTACAAACATCTCTCTTTCCTTTCTTTGGAGAAATTTTTCTATACAAAATAAATTACTGAGAAATTTCCTATAGAAATAAAATTTTGCAAAATTTCTTATAGTAATAAAGTTATTGAAAACTTTATAGAAATAAATTTTGCAACAAATTTTCTAAGAAATAAATTTAACAAAATTTCATATAGAAATAAAATTTTGCAAAAATTTTCACTATAGAATATACAATTTACAAAATTCATCCTGTAGAAATAAAATGTTGACAAAGGATTCCTTATAAATAAAAGTTTGAGAAAATTTTCAATATAATAAATAAAATTTGAGAAAATTTTCTATTATAAATAACAATTTGAGAAATTTTTTCTATTAGAAATAATAAATTGAGAAAATTCTATATAAATAAAAAAAAAAATTTATGCAAAAATTTTTATAGAAAAAAATTTTGCAAAAATTTTCTTTCGAAAATAAAATCTTGCAAAATTTTCTATAGAAATAAAATTTTTTGCAAAATTTTCTTATAGAAATAAAAATTGGATAAACATTTTTAATAGAATTATAATTTTGACAAAATTTTCTATAGAAATAAAGAATTTTGGCAAAATTTTTTTATAGAAATAAATTTTGAGAAACATTTTCTATATAAATAAATGTTTGAAAACATGTTTTCTTCATAAACAATAAAATTTGGAGATAAATTTCCGTAATAAATAAAATTTTGGAGAATTTCTATAGCAAATAATAAATTTGAGAAAATTTTCATAATAAATTAAAATTTGACAAAATTTTCTATAGAAATAAAATTGTGCAAAAATTTTCTATAGAAATAAAATTTTGCAAAATTTTCTATAGAAATAAAATTTTGCCAAAATTTTATATAGAAATAAAATTTTTCAAAGAATTTTGCTACAGAAAGAAAAATTTCTGACAAATGCTTCTTATAGAAATAAGAAGTTTTTGACAAAATGTTCTATAGAAATAAAATTTGAAAAATTTCTCTATAAATAAAATTTGCAGGAAAATTTTCATATAAATAATAATTTTGAAAATTTTGCTATTATAAATAAAGATTTTGAGAAAATTTTCTAATAAAGAAATAATAAAATTTTGAGAATATTTTCTATATAAAAAAATTTTGCAAAAAATTTTCCTATAGAAAAAAAATTTTTGCAAAAAATTTTATAGGAACATAAAATTTTGCCAAAAACTTTCTATAGAAATAAATATGGATTAAAATTTTTAATAGAATTATAATTTGTTGACAAAATTTTCCTATAGAAATAAAATTTTGCAAAATTTCGTATATAAAGTAAAATGTGAAACATTTTTCTATATAAGCAATAAAATTTTGAAAAAATTTCTATATAAATAAAATTTTGACAAAATTTTCTATAGAAATAAAATTTGCAACAATTTCCTATAGAAATAAAATTTTGCCAAAATTTTATATAAAATACAAATTTTTCAAAAAATTCTACAGTAAAGAAAATTTTGAGCAAAATGTTCTATAGAAATAAAATTTTGACAAAATGGTTCTATGAAGAAATTAAAAGTTCTGAAAAAGTTTTTTCTTTTTTATAAAGAAAATAACCATTGAGCGAAAATTTTCTTTAGAGCTAAAGCTTGAAAATATTTTCTTATAGAAATAAAATTTGAGAAAAAACTTTCTATGGCAAATAAAATTTTGAGAAACTTTCTATTACAACTAAAATCTGCAAATTTTCTACAGAAATAAAATTTTTGACAAAATTTTCGATAGAAATAAAATTTTGAGATAAATTTTTCTTTAGAGCTAAAACTGTGAAAAAGTATTTTCTATAGAAATAGAAATTTTTAAAGAAAACTTCTATGGAAATAAAATTTTGAGAAAACTTTCTATAGCAAATTAAAATTTTTGACAAAATTCTATATATAATAAAAATTTAGAGAAAAGTTTCTATACAACTAAAATTTTTACAAAATTTCTACAGAAATAAAATTTTTGAAAAAATTCTCTATATGAAAAAATTTGACAAAAAAATTTGGAATTTTTCTATAGAAATAAAATTTGGAAAAGGGAAAATATTGCCGTCTTCTTGAAACAGACGAACATTGTTCGAAAGTCCATTTTTCAAATCGAGATGTTAAAAAGGTCGACTATTTTATCCAGACTTTTCAAAAGTCAAAAATTTCGCGCTAATTACATTCCTTCGTTTCTAATGGCATGGACATTTTTCCCGAAGTGGTCCGTAAATCTAAGATGAACCTGTAATAGTCCTTATGTATTATTTTAATCCTTCACCTTTCGATCACTTACAAAATTACTATGTATCTGTTTTACATTATTTACAATTTTTGCCTTTATTCTCAAAATGTGATACTTATTAAAGGATTTTATAATTTTATTCCTGTTTATTATTGCGAGTGTAATTGTCAATCGTGTGGTTCTCCAGAGCAATTCTTATCTCATCCGACTTATTTGTTCGCGAAAAGCTAAAGCCATTAGTGGTCTTTATTTTCGATAGGCGGCATGATGTCTTGTCAATATGCCATATAGTATACTCCATCCATGACCCATACGACCTCCATTTAAGTAAAAAGCAACTCCAGTATTAGTGAACAAATCGATTGCCATGACCTGAAAAAAAGGGATAAAATTTGTCGATAAAATGAAAAAAAAATGCGAGAATTTGAGAGTCATAGTATTCATTGATAAAGCATTCATATTGAGTTTGGAGAATGAGTGCGTTCTTTATTGGATGTCCTCGAATTAGTTGATGTAGCTTGGTCCGGACGTTTTGAGATACGAAGGAAATGCCATGAGGTTTACTTTTGTGATGTGTGATGGTTGGCCACATTTCTGACATCCATGTGTGGATATGTAGGGATAATACCAAACAGTAACTTGATTTGATGTCCATTCATTTAGTGGGTCTCTCTATAGTGTTTCCCCCTTAAAAGTTGTTTGGGTTAAGCATTCACATTTCGAGAACGTGCGCGTTTGCACAACTGGCAGTATGTGAATAAATTGGTGATGTGCCCTCATTCCTTGCTTCTAAGAAAATGTGAACAAAACTTTTTGATGTGAGATGGGCCACATTTTCTTAACATCCATCCTCTATCACTGGGCATCAAGTAGGGATAATTACCTTCTGAAATTGAAAATTGCCAGAGATAGAGTCTCTTTCTGAGTGTTTCCTCCTAAAAGTTGTTTGGGTTGTTTGGTGTCCTGTAACAGTTTTTTGTTAGTTTTACCATATTTTTTGTGTCCTACGCTTGGTACATTAGCTGGTATTCCATTTCAATAAACTTTTTTACGAAGATGCGGTGTGTCCAGAGTGGTCTGTAGTGAGACGATATGTTTAGTCTGAGCAAGCTCAAAAAGCTGTGCGCTTCACTATGGTAGCAGGAATACGCTGCTTGATGTCCATTCTTAAATTGAAACTCGTAGAGATAGGTCTCTATGAGTGTGCTTCCTCCTAAAAGTATTACTTGGGTTGTTCTTGTATCATGTTTTTGTGATTTTGGGCATTTTATCATTTTTGTTCTATGGTATCCGATCAAAGAAACACTGCGACTAGATGGGTTTGTGCCCAGAGTTGATCTGAGTGGTGAGATCGGGTAGCTTTAGCTGGGCCGAACGATAAAAAAAGCGGGACGTGTCCCCTGCTGCAAGGATGAAACACACGTCAGCTACTCTGCTTATTGACATGGTAGGAATTTGATTGAGTGTCTGATCCACGTGAGTGAGCCACCGTGGTGAATGGTTAGCATGCCGCCTTTAGCATACGACAGCGTCGTGGGTTCCAATCACAGTTGACCGAATACAAAACAGTTTTTCAGCGGTGCATTTTCCCCTCTCTGTAATGCTTGGAGACATTTCGCGAGAGTTTCAAAAGTTTTTCCAAATGGTTTCACGCGAACACATCGGACTTCGGCTATAAAAGAGAGTTTCCTTGTACTATAGCTTAACATAGAATCGGGCAGCACTCAGTGAAGTTCACAACTGGTGGTATCAGCAATTGGACTGAATATGTTTAAAGTGAGCAGAAAATATCGGCGCTGCCACTATACCTACCCTACCTAATTGTTAGAATGCTTCAGCTGGCATATAATTAGGTCGTGGGGGATTCAATCCAGTTTTTCGTACAGCGGTGGTATTTATCCTCTCAGTAAAAGCTGGGTGACATTACTCAAGTTCTTTCCAGTGCACGCAGAGAAGGACATATGATCACCTCAAATACATGTTTCAAAGAGGCGAAATGTTAATTTTTGGACGGGGACCAATATCAAGGCTGATGCCAGCGGGGCGGTGTACTGCTGAGACATCTACGAGTTCTAAGGGAAGCGTAGTGCTCTGTTAAACCGTGAACAGTGTTTCTTCAGATGATCCTAATGTAATTTCTGGTGTCATTCGTACTCATAAAGGATGACCAGCCGACTTATGCGCCGTAGTATATGTCGCTCATCTTTTTCCGCCATGTTTATACCCTTCATTGTGGTAACAGGTATAATAAGTTCTGTGAATTTGCTATGTAACGCGAAGACAATAGTGTCATAGACCCATCTTTTAGTATACGAGGTCGGCTTAGAATTAAATTTGAGTCGATTAGCGATGTCGGTCTGTCGTACTGTTCTGGTCTGTCTCGTCTGTCAGTTATATGTAATTTATGTGCACAAAGTACAGCTCGCAATTTAAGTCGATCGTCATCAATTTTGGCAGAGGGCCGATTCTTAGGACATTAGACAATCGCTATGTGGTTTTTGGTAAAAATCGGTCAGATTTTGATATAGCTGTCATATATATTTATCCCCCGATGTTGTCATTACGTTAGGTTGTTTATCTAACCGATTTTCCTTTGAAAATACCGTAATCCAAAATATTTTATGAATGTCGAATCTTGCAAAATATCAGCCCAAATCGGGTTCCAGATTTAGATATAGCTCCAATATATCTTTCGCCCGATATGGACTCTATATGGCCCAGAAGGCCAGATTTTTGGCCGAATTTGGTTTTGGAATTTTGCCATCTAGGAATTACAGCATTAGTAGTATAGTCAGAGTGTGCAAAATTTTGATTGAAATCGCCGTTCAGATTTAGATATAGCTTCCTCATATATAATCTTTTCGCCGATAGGGCTAATATTGGGTCCTAAAAACCAGATGTTTTGGTCCAATTGTTGAAATTTGACCAGCGGAGTAGATTTGCATTGTAGCTATGGTTCAAATTGAGTTGAAATCCGGTTCAGATTAGATATAGCTTCCATCATAGTATTTTCTGCCGATATAAGATGATAGCGGGTCTGCATTTTATAGGACAACTCAATTCCAGCTTTTGTTAGTTGAAGTTCATAGGAACGATTGGTAATTTTCTCTGATATGACCTGCATATCTTCATCCATCAGTTCGGATTCGGTTGAAGCCTCTTTTTCTTTACTTTCACTGCTAGCTTGTGTATCGGAAGATGTTGTTGCCGCTTTGGGAGATCCCGGTTTATCCTCTTCTGTTTTATTTTCATTTTGTGACGATTTAACAGCGATATCTAAAGAAGCATAATAGTGTAGAAAATCTCCAAGAGGCCAAATATATTCCACTTACCTTCCTCGTCTTCCTCTTCCAAATTGACATCATCTACTTCTTGTGGCACATCCTCAATACCCAATAGAATTGCCACCATCATTTGTGCAACTTCAAAACCATCATCCACAAAATAATCAATGCCAATATGAGTGGACAAAAGAGCCTGTAGCAAATCCAAACTTGACAAAAGTAAAAATGAAGGCAAAGAATCACCATTGCTGAATAACAAAAGTAAAGATTCAGCCAATGCATGATGATTAAAATACGATCTCAAAGAGTTGGCAAAACTTCTCTGGGCCGAAGTATCTACGGAAATTTCAAATTTCTTTGAGACCGGAAGAAATCGTCGAGGTTGCTGATACGACAAACAATTATCCTGTAATGCCTCTATAACCTGTTGTATCGCTGCTTCTAATGTTTGAAATGGTTCCATTGATGATGCCTCATAATTTGTAAGGACAAATAAATTGGTGCAAGTCTCTCGTATGGTCAACAAAGCCTCATTTAAATGCAGCTTCTTAATAAGGGATTGCAAAAAATATTTGGTCCTTGTTAGTTTTGAATTGTAAAGCAAATCCAAAATGTGTATAAGAGACAGCAATTGATAGCCATCGACAGCAGGTGATAGGAAATGTTGTAGGGCTTGCTTTGTATCCAGTAGAGCGTAAATGGCCTTTAAGAGTAGAAGTTTTATGGACAAGGCCATATATTTCTGATGATATAGTATGAATATGGCCTTAAATGGATCATAGTTCTCAATGTGAAGAAGATATTCGAATAAATGTGGACTGGAGGCCAACAATTCCATTAATCTTGCTCCCGTTTTTATGTTTATAAGAGACAGGCCTAATCTTAAAGGCAGGTTGTGGCTGCGAACAAGCAGCCTCAAAATCCAAAGCTACCACTAGAACATTGTACATCTGTTTCAAATTTTCCTTTTTCTCGAAAAATTTGGCCAATACTCCATTTCTCCTAGTGAAGTCTTGCGATAGGAAAGCCAATTGATTGATAAACTGCTCACAAAGATAAACAAAACTTTCCTTTTCTTCCGCACTGGTAGCAGCATCTTTAAAGGCTTCTACACAATCACACTTCGTTTGATGCTCATACTTTTTGAGAAGATTTTCGAAAACTTCCACGTCCTTTTCTTGTTGTTTATTGGAGTTTTCTGAGAATCTCTGAACTGTTTGCGTGTATGGATTGAAATCAACTATTGCGGGTTTTGCATTTGCTGCAGCCATTTGTATTTCCTGTTCAAATTCTTCTGCAGCCTGAGCCTGATCATCTATGGCATTAGACTCGTCATCGGGCTCATCATCTAATATTTCATCATCACTCAAGATGGGCTCGTATTGCTCCACAGGTGTTCCTGGGGTTTCTTCTTCTTCTGGCATATTAGTGTCAGGATTTTCGGGAGGCATTGCCAGGAGTGTCCTAAGATGCAGTAATTTCGGCCATATATTGTGATTTCAGTGTTTTGTAATGACGCTGCTGCCAGCTTTCCTCACACTATCGGTCGGGCGGGGGTGGCCGGCCGCCCGCGGCGGGTGAACGTGCCGCTGGCGGTGAAACAGAGTCCGAAAGCTTGTGGTGTCGAGCCCACTTTAGTTGTTTCTTTCAATAATCGATCTCTGGAGCTGGAATCTGAACTTTTCTTTCTTGATCGGTGGAGCAGCAGCTCATTACAAAACACTGAAATCACGTAATTATGGCCGAAGATCTACTGAACGTTAGGACACTCCTGCAAATGGCCCGAAAATCCTGACACTAATATGCCAGAAGAAGAAGAAAACCCCAGGAACACCTGTGGAGCAATACGAGCCCATCTTAAGTGATGATGAAATATTAGATGATGAGCCCGATGACGAGTCTAATGCCATAGTGATCAGGCTCAGGCTGCAGAGAAGATTGAACAGAAATACAAATGGCTGCAGCAAATAAACGCCGCAATAGTTGATTTCAATCCATACACGCAAACAGTTCAGAGATTCTCAGAAAACTCCAATAAACAACAAGAAAACGAGTGGAAGTTTTCGAAAATCTCTCTCAAA
The DNA here is from genome assembly GCA_003123925.1 of Haematobia irritans. NCBI lineage: Eukaryota > Metazoa > Arthropoda > Insecta > Diptera > Muscidae > Haematobia > Haematobia irritans. The sequence goes on along the minus strand of PGFW01043512.1, from coordinate 7,286 downwards.
AAGTATGAGCATCACAACGAAGTGTGATTGTGTAGAAGCCTTTAAAGATGCTGCTACCAGCGCGGGAAGAAAAGGAAAGATTTTGTTTATCTTTGTGAGCAGTTTATCAAATCAGATTGTCGCTTTCCTATCGCAAAGCTTCACTAGGAGGAATGAGTTAGTTGGCCAAATTATTTCGAGAAAAAGGAAAATTTGAAAGCAGATGTACAAGTTCTTAGTGTAGCTTTGGATTGAGCTGCTTGTTCGCAGCCGCAACCTGCCTTTAAGATTAGGCACATAAAAACGGGAGCAAGATTAATGGAATTCTTGGCCTCACAGTCCACATTTATTCGAATATCTTCTTCATATTGAGAACTATGATCCATTTAAGCATATTCATACTATATCATCCAGAAATATATGGCCTTGTCGCTAAAAACTTCTACTCTTAAAGGCCATTTACCTCTACTGATACAAAGCAAGCCGTTACAACATTTCCTATCAACCTGCTGTCGATGCTATCAAATTGATTTGGATTTGCTTTAATTCAAAATTCAAAACTATAACAGGACACAAAATATTTTTGGCAAATCGCTTATTAAGAAGCTGCATTTAAATGACGCTTG
>PGFW01043510.1:917-13180 GCA_003123925.1 Haematobia irritans | reverse complement strand
GCCCACATCATCTTCGTCGATGTTTTGAGTGCTCCGAGTTTAGTGGATGAAAAGAAAAATTCCACTTGAGCCAGATGTGATGAGATGAACAAATCCATAACAACATGTGTATAACAGGGATCTAGTAGAGTGCGAAAACTTATGGACATGCCAATACTAATAGCTTCTTTGCTTTAGCTTTCAAGTGTGACAACCCTATCCCGGGGGAGAGGTTGAAACTTTCAATTGGATGTGGTAAGTAGTTGGGTTATTTTGGCCCAAGGCTACGAATTTCTATGACTTTCACTTACCTGGGCACGAATGGCAGAGAGATGCAATTGTTTGGCACGTAAATCAAATTTGCTCATTGAAAGATCCTCTTGGGTTTCGTTGACTTTGTTGAATAATTGTCCTTCAATTCCACGAATTTGTTGACGGTTCAAAACATCAATAGCATCCTGGATGGGAAACAAAAATAAAAAGCATACGATATTTTATTGACGTTGGCGCTAGCCAGTCCATATGACCAAGAGTTTTCTTACCTGTAGCTGCCTTATTTGCATTTCCAAATCCATTGCCTCACGTTTCAAGGATTCCAAAGCCACACGAAGCGATGCCGAGGAATGGCGATCGAACACCAACTCATTGCGTAAAACGGGAGTCATTTCCTGGAAAACACACCACAAGATAATTCACACATTTGCTAAGGCACAAATTGAAATAAACTAAGAGGGTCTAGGATCTAGAATATTAACTTTAACTGTTCTTGGAATGTTTACTGCACTGTGAAGAAAATAATACGCCAACCATTAGTAGTCAAAATTGTTTCATGCTTAAATATAGCCCCATTATAAAAAGCATCGCATAGGATAGTGATAGTTTTACTTGTCTGATATAGATTTCTGGATTGTCAGGAGTTGAATACCCAGAAGAAAATGTATCGCTTTATATTGTGATGAGAAACATATACATACGAATGCGTCTTTGGTTTTTCAAAAGTTCCCATTTGTATCGATAGGCATACTTACATTATGTTCACCATTGTCCTCTTGGTCCACAGGTGCCGCAGGAGCGAACGGCCGTTTCTGAACTCTTTGTGCAGCAGTTGGAAGTGGTGGAAGAATGCGCAAAAAGTTGGTTAAATCCTGTACTGGTGATACGCTTGCGCATTGACTGGTCAGACTGGAATAACGTCTGGCTTGGTCAGAGGCCTTCAAAAAATAAAAAAAGATAAAGAGATATATGTGAAAAATACAAACTTAATTATTATTCTATTGGTTTTATTATCTTAACTACCCTACATAGAATAGAATTTTGCCATTCTGTTTACAACACATCATCAGACATCTGGATGTCCCTCTGTTCGTTTAAGTCACCAATTATGCAATTTTTCAAGTAGAAAGAGTCTTTAAGACAATTCCCGGACACTTTTTAGCTTTGTAGGCCATATATAAATAATATCAAATTTAAAAATGATTTCATGAATATTGAAGAATTTCTGAGATTAATTAAAACCAAGGTGACTTTTAAAAAAAACTGTTTTTGTCAGAGAAGCACATCTTTTCCACTAAACAAAAATGGCATTCGTACTATTTCCTTTAATCAATAATTAAGTTTAAGTTCAATCATATGTGATCGTTGGCATAAGTTAAAAAGTTGTTGATATTTTATAGGCTCTACACATTACACTCAAATCTACATTTGCATAGATTTTAAATCTCTTTTTATAAAGCAAATGCCTTTAAAAAAATTTAGCGTCAAAAGAAATCTTTGCTTATCTAAAATTTCGTTCCTCAGAAAAGAAAAGAAAACTCTCTTCACCAAACACATCTAAGCCGGTTAATGGGCCTAACACATCTCATGGGGCGCGCTCAGCAACTATGGCTTGTTAGGACATTTTGCGCAACAACAGTAAGCTGCAACACCACGCGTGTCGGCGGTTGGCGCGAGCTACATCGCCTTAGGTCGAAAGAAATGTAGGCTTCGAACACAAAACCAAGCCCCCCAAGCCCAGACTCAAGGGATCTAAAAGAATGAAGATGTGACTAAAGTATCGGATTAAAACACTGGAAAAAAGAATTTTCGACACACAAAAACGTTGTGAAAATATAATTGCCACAAAAAGTGAAGGCGTGGTGACTAAAACACAGAACCAGACAGGGGAATAAAAACAGCATATATAACCCCCACGACATCTTCTAATAACTGATGGCTCCAAATTGGAATGGACAATGTGGCGGTTCGAGTATAATTCTAACGATCATGGAATTCGATAGCGAAAAGGATTACCTACATCAACTGTAACTTGTTTTTCAGGCTGAAATATCAATAGCAATAAAGAGAGTGGTAGAATTGGCCTGAGCAAGTAAGTGTTACAAACAAATATTGGCATTATAATCACTACCATCGACAGTCCCTGCATATGCACTTGGACTCTGTGTTCCTTAACCAACGCCATCAGACCTAGCCGCAAATCTTCAACAAGGCTGAGCGTACATATTCACCTAAATGGGTGCCTGGTCATAGAACATACCGGGAAACTGTGAAAGCAGATGAATGTGTAGCCAAGCCTAGGGAACCCTACCTTACATATTTCCAGGGGGAACTACCGACATCTGTTGGTATGCCTCCTGGCACCTGCCAAGGCCTACTCGCGTGAGAAAGCTGTTTATTGAATGGCCAATATCCGCATGGGAAAATTGCAAGGTTGTAAACGACAGCCCAAGCAGAATATGCTGCCATTTAAACTAAACCCGAGCACACTAGATTGCTAGTGTTTCTCCAAGGCGTCAGATAAGGGCACTCCTAAATATCTGCTATCACAACGGTGTCGCTGCCTGATAGGCGAATTTGAAAAACTATCAGGTGCCAATTATACATGACTAATTGTATAAGCTGTCATGACGTGGAGGAAAGGATCAAGTTAGAATCCACCTTGATGTGAGTGTCCTGCTTTTGTGTAAGGCGAAGGCGAAATATTTTCAGGAGAAATAGCTTTAGATTTACTGGCTGTGACATGGGGAAAACGTTAACTTAAGCAGTTTGTTAATGTTTTTGGAGGCAATCTGGTTTGGTTCCACAAAAGTAAATACATAGGAGAAGGTTCCAGTGGTACTAGACTAGAAGTGCCGCAAATATGTAATAGGTATCTCTTCAGTTAAATGTGGATCACAATGGACTGAATACCGTCCTAAGTGAGCCTGAAAATTTTGATCGGCTGCCACTCTTAACCTAACCTAACCTAACCTAGGTCTTTGGGTGGATTGTCAATTTTTTAGGGTGGCAAGAATTAAAGTCTTTTTCGACCTAGCGACGTGTATAACCTTTAAGGAGATATGGGCAAACATAACTTTTCAACCATATAAACAATTGCAAATTTTTTTTAGGTTGTGAGCCGGATCAATTAAATTTTTATGGGGTGTTACGAATTCAAACTCATGTTTCCTCCTAGGCAGGACGGCGTATATACCGATTAGATGGGCAAACCAATAAGTTTTATCAGATATAAAATTCAATTTTTTTAGGCTTTTGGGAGGGATTTAATGCTGCCACAATTGTTTTTTTGGGGTGTCCATGAAAGTAAAAGTCCTTGTCGCGCTACGGAGCGTTTAGTCTTTAGGAAGATATGGCAAAATATCAGGTTTTTCATATAAAAAATTGGCAATTTTTTTAGGTTTGAGCCCGGATTACCTTAAACTTTTATTGGGGTCTGTTACGAATTAAGTCCTTTTTCGCGCTAAGGGCGCTTAGTCTTAGGAGATATGGGCAACAATAGTTTTTCATATCAAGAATTTAAATTTTTTAGGTTTTGCGGTGGATTTGTCAATTTTTGGGGGTGGCCACGAATTAAAAGTTCCCATTTGGCCTCAGGACGCATATTTAAGGAAGATATGGGCAAAATAACTTTTTCCATATAGAGGAAAAATTGTCAAGATTTTTTAGGCTTTTGAGGAATTATTGAATTTTTTGGGGTCGGTTACGCAAGTAAAAGTCGCTTTTCCGCTCTAAGGAATCGGGACCGGCGTATATAAGCGAAGATCATGGGCCCAAGGAATAACGCTTTTTCCAGATAAAATTCACATTTTCTTTAAGGTTTATGGGAGGAAATACGCTAATTTTTTTTTGGGCTGGTCATGAATGTCAAAGTCTTTTCGCGCTAGGGCGCTTCCGCTTTAGGAGATATGGCGGCCCAAACCAAGATAATTCTTTCATATCAAATTTAATTTTTTTTAGGTTTTCGGGTGGATTTGTCAATTTTGGGGTCTGTCAACGAATTAAAGTCCTTTTCGCTCTAACGGACGCGTATTATACTAGATCATGTGGGCCCAAAATAATTTTTTCCAGATAAAAATTTTATTTTCTTTAGGTTTTGAAGGATTATTATAAATTTTTTGGGGGGGGTGGGTCATTGAATTCAACAGTCTTTTTCGGCGCTAGGGCGCTTAGTTTTGGAGATATGGGCAAAATAAATTTTTTCATATCAAAATTTAAATTTTTTTAGGTCTTTGGGTGGATTAATAGTCAATTTTTTTTTGGGGGTGGTCCACCGAATTAAAAGCTTCGCATCGTTCCGCCCTGGAACGTATATTTAGCAAGGGAGAATATGGGGGGCAAAATAACTTGTTTGCATATACAGAATGTGCATTTTTTTTAGGTTCTCTGAGGGCGATTACTTAAAATTTTTTGGGTGTTCACCGAGTTAAAGTCCTTATTGCGCCTGCCTAGGACGCGTATGATACGAACGACTAGTGGGGGCAAAAAATAAGATTTTCTATAAAGAATTTCATTTTTTAGGTTTGGAGATTCCATTCAATTTTTTGGAGGGTGTCATGAAATTAAGTCCTTTTCGCGCTAGGGCGCTTAGTTTAGGAGATATGGGCAAAATAAGTTTTTCATATCAAAATTTAAATTTTTTAGGTTTTGGGTGGATTTGTCAATTTTTTGGGGTGGTCACGAATTAAAGTCCATTTCGCCCTAGGACGCATATTTAAGGAGATATGGGCAAAATAACTTTTTCATATAAAGATTGCAATTTTTTGTGAGGTTTTTAGGTCGATTATTAAATTTTTTTTTGGGTGTTACGAAAATTTAAAAGTCCTTGGTTTCGCTCTTTTAGGACGCGTAATATCTACGAAAAAACGATATGGGGCAAAATAGTTTTTTTTCAGATTAAGAAAAATTTCAAATTTTTTTTTTTTTGAGGTTTTTTTTTTTGTGGCGAAAAAGGGATTATTTATTCAATTTTCTTTTTTTTTTTTGGGGGGGGGGGGGGGGGGGGGGGGGGATGGTCAATTGAAAATGTTTTTTTAAAGTTCTTTCCTTTTTTTTCCGCGCTAACGGCGCGCACTTTCAGTTTTTAGGAAGAAATTAATGGGCCAAAAAAATAAAAGTTTTTTTTTTTTTGCAATCATCAAAAATTTTTTAGACACATTTTTTTTTCAGGTTTTTGGGTTGGGATTTGTTTCCAAAATATTTTTTTTTGGGGGTGGTCAACGAATTTAAAGTCCAATTTTTTTGGGCCTTAAAGGGCCGGCATATTTTAAGGAGATTACTGGGCCCAAAATAAACTTTTTTTTTTCATATAAGAAAAAATTGTGCAATTTTTGGTTTTTTAGGTTTTTTTTTTTTTTGAAGTGGATTTTAAAATTTAAAATTTTTTTTTTGGGGGTTTGTTAACGAGTTTTAATAGTTCCTTTTATTTTTCGCTCTAAAGGAAAACGGTAAAAAATAATTCACCGAAGATTAAAAAATGGGCAAAATCAAGTTTTTTTTTTTCCCAGATAAAATTTTTCAATTTTTTTTTTTTAGGTTTTTGGGGAGGAATTTTATAACATTTTTTTTTTTTTTTTTTTTTTTTTTGGGTTGGTCAATTGATTGAAGTCCCTTTTTTTTCGCGCTACGGGCGCTTTTTTTTTAGTTTTTTTTTTAGGAGAATAAAATGGGACAATAAATATGTTTTTCCATAATCAAAATTTTTAAATTTTTTTTTTTTTTTTTTTTAGGTTTTTTTGGGTGGATTTTTTTTGTCAAAAATAATTTTTTCGGGGGTTTTTTTTTGTCACGAATTAGAAAGTCCCCCATTTTCGGCCTCTAGGCACGGCCGTAAAATAATACGAAGATATGGGGGCAAAATTAACTCTTTTTCATATAGAAAATTTTTTGAAATTTTTTTTTTTTTTTAGGTTTTTTTTTTGAGTGGAATTATTAAAATTGTTGTTTTTGAAGGTTGTTTTCTTACGAATTAAAAGTACTTTTTTTTCGCTGCTGGCAGGTTGGACGCGCCATATAACGAAAGAATAAGGGCAAAATAAGTTTTTTTTTTCCCAGAAAATTAAAAATTTTTCAAGTTTTTTAAGGTTTTTTTTGGGAGGATTATCTTTTTTTGAAAATTTTTTTTTTTGGGGGTGGTTCCCATGAAGTAAAAGTCCTTTTTTCGCGCTAGGGCGGTTTTTTATAAAGTTTTTTTTTTAGGAGATAATGGGCAAAAATTAAAAGTTTTTCATAATAAACATTTTTGCAAATTTTTTTTTTTTAGGTTTTTTTTGAGCCGGATTTTATTCAAAAATTGTTTTTTTTTTTTTTTTTTGGGGTGTTTACGCAATTTTTAAAGTCCTTTTCGCCTTTTCCTAAGGACGCCGTTAAAAAATTATAACTCAAGATATGGGCCCAAAAAATAATTTTTTTTTTTTTTCCAGAATTGAAAAACGATTTTTTTTTTTAATTTTTTTTTTTTTTAGGTTTTTTGGAAAGGATTATTACAAATTTTTTTTTTTTTTTGGGGGTGGTCATTGAAAACTTTTTCAAAGATCCTTTTTTCCTGCCGCTTTAGGCCGCGCTTTAGTTTTGGAAAGATATGGGCGCCAGAAAAATAAAAGTTCTTTTTTTTCCAAATAATTCAAATTTTTAAACATTTTTTTTTTAAGTTTTTTTTGGGGTGGATTTTTTTTTTTGTCCAAAAATTTTTTTTTGGGGTGGGTCATCGAAAATTTAAAGTTCCCAAATTTTCGCCCTGGGAAACGTTATATTTTAAGGATAAGATTATGGGCAAAAATCTAACTTTTTTTTTCAAAATATAAAGCAATGCCCAAATTTTTTATTTTTTTTTAGGTTTCTGAAGCGGATTTTAAGTTAAAATTTCTTTTTTGGGGTGTTACAAAATTTAAAGTCCTCTTTTCGCCTCTTAGAAAAAACTAAACCGCCGTAAAATATAACCGAAGATAAATGGGGCAAACGAATATAGATTCTTTCAGATAAAAAACATTTTCAAATTTTTTTTTTTTAGGGTTTTTTTGTTTTTTTTTTTCCGGAGGATTTTTATTTCCCAAAATTATTCTTTTTTTTTGTCTTTTTTGTGGGGTTTGGGGGTTCCATGAAAAATTTTTTCAAAAAAAAAGTTTTCCCCCCCCCTTTTTTTTCCGCCCGCCCCTTTTAAGGGCGCCTTTAGTTTTTTTTTTTTGGAAAGGGAAAAAATAAATGGGGCAAAACAATAAAAAAAAGCTTTTTTTCCCCCCCCCCATAAATCAAAAAAAAATTTTTTTTTAAAATTTTTTTTTTTTTTTTAAGGTTTTTTTCTGTTTTTTCGGGTGGAGTTGGGATTTTTTTTGGTCAATTTTTTTTTTTTTTTTTTTTTGGGGGGTTGGTTTTCACCGAAAAAAAATTAAAGTTCCCCCATTTTCCCCCGCCCCTTAAAAAGCGCAAACCGCCAATTTTTTAAAGGGGGAGGAAAAAAAAAAAAAAAAAAAAAATATGGGGGGCCAAAAAAATGAAACCTTTTTTTTCCAAATTATTAATTTTTTGCAAAAAATTTCTTTAGGTTTTTTTTTTTTTTAAAAAGCCGGGGGGAAAATTTTTTATTCTTAAAAAAAAAATTTTTTTTTTGGGGTTTTTGTTTTTTACGGTTTTTAACAAAGGAAAAACCGAAACTTTTAAAAAGTTTTCCCTTTTTTTTTTTTTCCCCGGCTTTTCTAGGCAAAAAAACCGCCGCGGGTAAAATATACGCAAAAAAAAAAAAAAAAATGTAAATGGGCAAAAAAAAAATATAAGTTTTTTCTTCAGATTAAAAATTTTTCCAAATTTTCTTTTTTTGAAAAGGTTTTTTTTTTGGGAAAAAGGAAATTAAAAAAAATTTTTCCCCCCAATTTTTTTTTTTTTTTCGGGGGTTTTGGGTTCCCAATGAATTTTTAAAAGTCCTTTTTTTTTTTTTCCGCGGCCCCTTTAGGGCGGCCTTTTGTAAGTTTTTTTTTTAGGAGATTTTATGGGGCCCAAAGCAAATCTTAAGAAGTTTTTTTTTTTCAAAATAATTTCCCCCAAAAAAAAAAATTTAATTTTTTTGTTTTTTTTTTTTTTAAGGGTTTTTTTGGGGTTTTTTGGGGGAAAAATTTGGGGTTTCCCCAAAATTTTCTTTTTTTTGGGGGCGGGGGTCCCCCCCACGAATTTAAAAGTTCCCAGAATTTTTTTGGCCCCTAGGCCCCGCAAAATTATTTTAAGGAAGAATTTTGTAAAATTGGGGGGAGCCAAAAAAAAAAAAATTAAAAACTGTTTCAATAAAATACATGAATTTTTGCCCCAAATGTTTTGTTTTTTTTTTTTTAGCGGTTTTTTTTTTTTTTTTTGAAGTTGGGGATTTAAATTAAATTTTTTTGTTTTTTTGGGGCTTGGGGGTTTCTTGTAACCAAAACGGAAAAAGGTAAAAATCCCTTTTTCCGCTCTAACAAAAGGGGAAACCCCCGCGGTATTTTAAAAAAAATAACGGAAAAAAGAAATAAAAAATGGGCCAAGAAAAATAAAAAAAAAAAAAGTTTTTTTTTTTTTTCCCAAAGAATATAAAAAAATTTTTTCAATTTTTTTTTAAAAGGTTTTTTTTTTTGTTTTTTTTGGGAAAAAAGGAAAGATTTTCGTTAAAACTAGATTTTTTTTTTTTTCTTTTTTTTTTTTTTTTTCTTTTTTTGGGGTCGGGGGGTCCATGAATTTAAAAGGTTCCCCCTTTTTTCGCGCCCTAAGGGGGGCCCGGGCTTTTTTTTTTAGTTCTTTTTAAAGGGAAAAAAAGAAAAAATTAAGGGGCAAAATAAAGTCTTTTTTTTTTTTTTAAAAAAAAAATTCAAAAAAAAATTTTTCTTATTTTTTTTTTTTAGGTTTTTTTGGGGTTGGGGATTTGGTTTTTCCAAATTATTTTTTTTTTGGGGGGTTTGGTTCCCCAACGAATTTACAAAAGTCCCCCAAAAAATTTTTTTCCGGCCTTGTTTTCTTAGGAAAATAAACGGGCCGGTTTTTTTTAATAATATCGGGAGAATTTAAGTTGGGCCCAAAAAAAAAAAATAAATAAAAAACTTTTTCTTTTCCATGTAAAAAAAAATTGCAAAAAAATCTTTTTTTCCTTCTTTTGGGTTTTTTTTTGGAAAAAGTGGCAAAATTTATTAAAAAAATTGGGTTTTTGGGGTCTTGAAAGAGTTTTGGGTTAAAAACGAAAATTACAAAAAGTTAGAAACTTTTTTTTTCCGCTTTTCTTTTTAAAGGAAAACGGCCGCCCAATTAAAAATTTTACGGAAAAGAAAAAAAAAAATCTTTTTACTGGGCCCAAAAATAAGTTATTTTCAAGAAAAATAAAAAAAAAATTTGCAATTTTTAAGGTTTTCATTTTTTTTTTTGGGGAAGGGAAAACAAAAAAAAAAAAAAAAACTTTTTTTTCAAAGAAAAAATTTTTTGGAAAAAAATTTTTTTTTTTTTTTTTGGGGGGTTTGGGTCAAAAAAATGGAAAAGTTTAAAAAGCTTCTCCCCTTTTTTTTTCCGCGGGGCTTTTGGGGGGGCCGGGGTTTTAGTTTTTTTTTAAAGGAAAAAGAAAAAAAAAAAAAAAAAAAAAAATATGGGGGGACCCAAAAAAAAAATTAAATTTTTTTTTTTTTTCCCCCATAATCAAAAAAAAAAAAATTTAAAATTTTTTTTCTAAGGTTTTTTTTGGGGGTGGAAAATTTTTTGGGTTTTTTTCCCAATTGTTGGGTTGGTTTGGTCCCCCAAAACGAATTTTAAAAAATTTCCCCTTTTTTCGGCCCCCTAGGAAAACGTAAATATAAAACAAAAGAAAAATTAATGGGGCCCCCAAAAAAAAAAAAATTAAACCTTTTTTTTTCAAATAATAAAAAATTTGGCCAAATTTTTTTTTTGAAAAGGTTTTTTGAAGCGATTTTTTTAATTCAAAAAAAAATTTTTTTTTTTGGGGGGTTTTGTTTTAACGAAAATTTTAAAAGTCCGTTTTCCGCCTTTTTTTCCCCTACGGAAAAAAAAAAAAAAAAAAACGCGGGCGGGTCTTTTTATAATAACCGGAAAAAAGAGAAAAAAAAATTTTAAATGGGGCCCCAAAAAAAAAAAAAATTAAAAGGTTGTTTTTTCCAAAAAAAGAATAAAACATTTTGTAAAATTTTTTTTTTAAAGGTTTTTTTTTTGGGGGAAAGGAATATTTTAAAATCAAAAAAAAATTTTTTTTTTTTTGGGGGGTGGGTTTCCCCCTTGGGAAAAAAAAAATTAAAAAAAGTTTTCCTTTTTTGATTTCCGCCCCCCTTAGGGGCCCCGCTTTTTTTAAAAAGTTTAGGAAAAAAAAAGAAAAAAATAATTGGGGGCCCCCCCAAAAAATGTTTTTTTTTTTTTTTCATATTCAAAAAAAAAAAGGTTTTTTTTTTTTAAAATTAAATTTATTTTAAGGTTTTTTGGGGGGTTGGATTTTGTCCATTTTTTTTTTGGGGGTGTGGCCGTCCCCCACGGGAAAAAAATTTTTAAAGTTCCTTTTTTTTTCCCCGGCCCCCCCTTAGGGAACCGTATATTTAAAGGAAGATTAATGGGCAAAAACAATAAAAACTTTTTCCAAAAAATAAAAATAAAAAAAAAATTTTGCAATTTTTTAGGTTTTTTTGAAAAAAAAGCGGAAAAAAAACTTTAAATTAAATTTTTTTTGGGGTTGTTTTTTTAAAAGAAAAAAAAAAAAAAAAATTTTAAAAAGTTTTTCCCCTTTTATTCCGCCTTCCCTTAGGCGAAAAAAAACCCGCGGGGGTTTTTTTAAAATCATTAGCCCCCCGGAAAAAGAAAAAATCTTTGGGGGGGGCGCAACCCAAAAAATAAAAAAAGGTTTTTTCCAAGAATAAAAAAAAAATTTCCCATTTTTTTTTTTTTTTAGGGTTTTTTTCTTGGGAAGGGGAATTTTTTTTTTTTTTTTAAACATTTTCCCCCCAAATTCTTTTCTTGTTTTTTTTGGGGGGGGGGTTTTTCCAAAAGAAAAAAATTTTTAAAAAATCCCTTTCGCCGGGGACCCTAAGGGCGCCTTAAGGTCTTTTTTTAAAAGAAAAAAAAGGAAAAAGGAAACATGGAAAACAAAAAAATAAAAGTTTTTTTCTTTTCCCCCAAAATATCAAAATTTAAAAATTTTTTTAAGGGTTTGTTTGTTGGGTGGGGGGAAAATTTTTTTTGGTCCCCCCCATTTTTTTTTTGGGGGTTTTTTTTTGGTTCCCCCCCCCCAAAAAAAAAAAAACGGAAAAAAAATTTTTAAAGTCCCTTTCGCCCTAAAAGGAAAAGTTTTAAATATTTTAAAAAATAGGAAAAAAAGGATAAATGGGGGAGCCAAAAAAATAAAAAAAAATTTTTTTTCAATATAAAAATTTTGGGCCGCATTTTTTTTTTTAAGGTTTTTCTTTGGGAAAAAAAAGCGGGAAAATTTTTTATTTAAATTTTTTTTTGGGTGTTAATTTTTTCTTCAAATATAAAAAAAATTGCCATTTTTTTTAGGTTTTTTTTTTTTGTAAAAAAGTGGGGGGAATCTTATTTTAAAATTGGTTTTTTTGAGGTTTGGGTAAAACGAAAAAAAAAAATTAAAAGTTTTTTTTCTGTTTTCCCCGGCCTTCTAAAAAGACGCGGTTAATTAATATCCGAAAAAAAGAAAATAAAATGGGGCAATAATATGGTTTTTTTCTCAGAAATAATTTAAAATTTTTTTTTTTTTTAAAAGGTTGGTGGAATTTTGTCCCCAAATTTTTTTTTTTTTTGGGGTTTTTTGGTCCCACGAAATTTAAAAAAGTTCCTTTTTTTTTTTTCTCGGCCCTAGGAAAAAAACGTATAATTTTAAAGGAGGAAAAAAATTTTATGGGGGCCCAAAAATAGAAAAACTTTCAAAAATATAAAAAAAAAATTGCAAATTTTTTTTTTTTTAAAGGTTTTTGAAAAAAAAAAAAAGTTTGGAAAAATTTATTTTAAAAAATTTTTTTTCTGGGGGGGGTTTGGTTAACCGAAAATTTTAAAAAAAGTCC
>PGFW01043505.1:8823-19033 GCA_003123925.1 Haematobia irritans | reverse complement strand
ATGACGAGCGAAATTCCGATGACTCAACAACTTAATTGGAAAACCTCTTGAAATAAGCCCAGGTCAGCTGGGCATCAAATCCAAGGATTTGATAGGCAAACCTCTCAACGATTTTGTTGGGCCGATCATACTTAGTACCAGGGAACTGTAAAGCGTTTGGTTGGCTTGACTAGAAATTTCGTATGGAGTACGTAACTCCAGAGCAACTGTGTGCAGCCTGCAACTTTTGATGCATGATATAGAGATATTAGCCTTGCAAGTACTATAGTAGATATCAAAATAAAATGGGATTAAAAAATATACTTGGTATAAACTACTATTATAATATTTTTACTTAATAGATGTATTAAAATATTGCTGTATATATAAATCATTTACTCATTTAGTTTTTTTTTTGTTTTTCAAAATTCCATCACACCAAAATTAACACTTTCTGTAGAATACAAAACAAAAGGAAGAGAAGGAGACTGTAATCTCCTGATATGGCTTTCGACTCTTACCTAACAGTGAGTTCAAATGTAAACCAAATAATACATAACGTTTCTATAAGGAAGAAAGGATCTGTGATGTCAGGCACCTCATCTTCCTCGATTTTTGTGCCGTTTGTAGTTGTGTTGAACACCTATAAGAATATATTCAGAAATGTTGTTTTATATTGTAGAAAAGGAAACAAAAAATAAGAAAACCCAAAAAAAAAAAATAAATAAATAAATAAATGTGTTTAATAAATAAACGAAATTATATATAAGAAAATAATATAAAGAACACATTTCACTTTGTATCTGGAAATAAGATAAATTGGTACGTTTTTTTTATTGAGAGCATAAAATATATTTTGATGTTTGCATGATGGTTACTGTGGTTCCGTTGGATATTATCATCAGAGAGTTTAGAAAATCGTATGTGGCTACTCCTTAATGTGAATCCCTTGCTACTTTTTAACGTGAATCTTGTATGAATATAAGAGAGTAGCATTATATTTTTAGATCTTTAATATCATATTTGTGGATTTTTCATTTTCCTTTTTTACAATAGTCATCTTCATCAAATGTATTTTCTATAGAAACAAAATCTAAATCAGGAAATCGGTCTGTATAAGAAATGATCTGCCAAAGTCAACGTAGTATTTAATATTTATTTTAAGAAAGGTTTTCATAAATACATATTTGAGAACTATCATATATGGATATTTAAATTATCCGTTTTTGTCGGACATCAAATTGTAAAATATTTCTATAGAAAAGATTCAAAAAATCAGGAAATGCGGTCTGTAGCCGAGATGGGTCTTCGAAGAATTCATAGTAATTCCACATGGATTTACGCATTGTATTTTACCATACGACGACATAGTTAATTCTATAAATACCAATGCTCTAATAAAAGCCGAACATTTCAACGAAATTTATTTTAATATTGATTTGCAATATTTTTGAAATTATTATAGGTATCAAAACAGTCAGTTTGATAATTTGATTTCAATTTTGTTGAAAATTTGGATATAATTTTTTATATCCAAATTTGTAACAAAATTAAAAATTTTAAACAAAATTAAAAATTTATAAGAAAAAAATTTCGTCTTCAAAAATAAGAGAACGACCGAAGGCCGGTCATGCTTTTAAGAGTCTGCTTAGACTTAGAATTGTAAAAAACCAAAACAAAATGAGCTTTTCAGAAATAAATACCTTAAAAATACAAGCCTTCTTTCTACATAGTAAAGCGCTTTTAATTCTTAAATTTCTAAATTTTTTTATTTTTATGTATAGTTCATCGGCAAAAATCTGCATACCTTGGAGAAGGAAATTTTTCATCTGTGTAAATTTTTCGATCACAAGTAATAAAAATGTTATTTTTGGATACGGAAAGTATGGAAAATTGGCCTCTGAAAGCGATGAATTTAACATGGGCTTGTTCGTAGCATGGATATTCTCAAAAAAGTTTTACAAAATTACCAATTAGCAATTATTAAACAAATGAGTTTTATAAAAAGTTGAATGAAAAGAAAACTTTCCTTGGGTAGCTTAAAATAAAGAACATCTTTTTTGGGACGGGACCAATTTTTGGAAGTTATGTCTTTAAGAAGCAACTTTCCAAATTTTATTTTTGCTGGGGAGATGTAAAAGAATTTTGTATTGTATGGCATACACCTGGTGGCAACACTAGAACAGCACAAATCGCTTTAATGTATATTACTTAGGTTTCGACAATATGCTTCTTGAAAACTAGTTGGATTCAAATGTCTGTTCTTAATCGAAATTTTCTGATTTCGCAATGTACTCTTTCGTAAACATTTTCCACATATTAATATTTAAATTTTTCTAATTCTAATGATGGTTTAATTCCTAAAATATGACAGTATTGCTGCGGGGACTATACACCAAAAGAAAAAATACTATCCTACTACGGAAACGAAATATTTAGACAGGAACGAAATTCTCTTTCGTTATAAAGTATTTTCGTTTGAAATCCGAATTTATGATAAAGCGATTCAACAAATTGTCTGTAACATTTTTAAATCTTATTTTGTTAAACAAAAACAAAAAAACAAAAATAAATAAATAAAATTTTAGCGTCAAAAGAAAAACTTTTGCTTGTCTAAAATTTCGTTCCTCAGAAAAGAAAACTCTTATTTCGGTTGTAGCATTAAAAATGCATTTGATATATTGGTTTTTCCGTCCAATATATACCCAGTTTTTTTTTAATTGGGTTACACGTTTTATATGTTATATCAGGTATAAGACGTTTTCAACTTATTCCACATTTGGACTTGTCGCGAAACCAAAAAAAAAATTTGTCATTCGGGACACCTCTGGTCTGAATGTAGTTGTAGGAAGGTTCCATCAAACAAAACACGTGGAAACTGTAATAGCCAGGAATAGTGTTCCATGTCTAAGAGATCGTCCTTAATAAAACAATCAAATTTTTATTCAAAATTCGTATTTTCGCTACTCAAGAATACTATAGATGTACATAGTAGAGTATTGGCATGAAATCGTTAATTTTCTCATGCAGTACTTTCACTTGATAAACGGTTGGGTCGATATTAGCGAGGATAGAATTACATAAACACGTTTCACCGAATTAGAATAAGGGCATATATGTATTCCGCATTACGGATCACTATTTCTTTAATAACTCTTATAGTTTTGTTGTCGTTGTACGCGATAACAAAAAAGAGTTTATTCATATGAGAAAAGTAGAGTAGAGTGCCAAAAAATGTCTTTTCATTGTTGTATGAAATTAGCTTTTCGATTGAGAGAAAATACAATCCTTTTCTCTAGAGCGCAAGAGAAACATTAAAATAATGTGTATATTATTGCTCTGAATATACAATATCCATAATGACGATAAAAGAGGAATTGTTTTTGCGAGATATATAGTGTTACTTGAAGGTACCCCTATAAGCATTTGCTATCGAAAGTGTATCGAAGTAGTTTCGCCATGCGAAGATAAAACTTTCATAGCACGCATATTAATTTTTTTATCGAGTCTAGTGTTCCCGTGTCCGGGAACAAAATGTCCCACTACGCGATAGTATTCTCGAGAATCGAACCAGTGGCTAAAATAAGAGCAAAAAAGCGATAGCTATATTTTACAAGAATAAATAATGATCGTATGCACTCGAGGTTTGAACTTGCGGATACCTTTCGTTTTTCAAAGTCAGCAGGCCTTCCTCTTTTGAGCCACCTACGCCCGTTGGTTGATTTAGTGGCCTTTTACCAGCACATGGTACTCTGAGAGCAGGTCTATATTGAAAAATTTGCTATGTCAATGTATGGAGTCTTATTTAGATTTTGATCGCTTGTAGAGTCGAATTTGGTTTCGAAACGGAAACACCCCATGCGATAGTTGTTTTTGCTGTGCTTAAGATTTTACTACCAGAAAACTTCCTGGCGATACGAAATAGTGACATCTTAGCGAAAAACGATATAACTATCACCCAAATGTTGGCAGGGACAAATTGATTAGACAGACTTCGTAGTCATTACTATGTAGTAGTGACTGGCTTTGGCATGTATGAGTCCGTTATTCCATGTAAGAGGTCGTGCGCGTGAATGAAAATTTCACTCATACTCTCACGCGCACATTCACGAAGCTTATAATGTTTTATTCATGCACGCTCCGCGCACGATAAGTGTGGTAGGACGCTCACACCCACGCACCGTTCACGAAATTAAAAAACCAGTACTCACGCACGAACTACTTTTTAAAGATCACGCTCATGCATGATTCACTATAATTGCACATGACTCTACTCGACAAATTCACGAGACTCAACGAACATGTTCAACTGAACATGAGCAAAAGCGTAAACAAAATTTCGATGGAATAAGAACATAGTTTCGCATATATACGAGTTAAATCTGATTTTTTTCCGCTGAGCGTGATTTTTCAGAAAATTTTATTTACGCGCACGATTCACGCAGACCGCGTTTTTCTTCTACGCACGGACATTTTTTTGTTTCAGTCGGCCATTCACGAAACATATCACGAGAGTTTGCTTTAGATTTTGTTTCACCGACTGACGTGATTCACGCGCTCGCCGTTGTCACTGCGCACAACTCTAATTCCATATAGTTAGGTATTGGAGAAGAACGTAGCACATAACTTCGATAGATAGCAATAACTCGAGTTGTGTTTTTGTTTTGTCAGAGATAAAGGAGCGCTATGAATTATTATGCCAGAGAAAAGAAATACAAAGAGGAAGAAATGGCTCTTCTGCAAAAGGCAAACAAATTTTTCCAATTTAAATATTTTAATTGAGTTTTTAAAAAATATTCAATTAAAATTTAATTGATTCAACAATTTTTTTAATTGAAACAAAAATCAATCACAAAAATAATAGTATCAATTAATTTTTTAATTGGATCAATTAACTTTTTAATTGACCTTCAATTAATTTTTTAATTGATGCTATCATTTCTGTGATTGAAGACATTTTCAATTAAAATTTTTAATTGGATTCAATTAATTTCGTTTGATCATAGACTAATTTGTTTTGTCGTGTATGTCGCAACAATGAGCTGCTGGCGCTTCGCTATCTTCGGCAGTTGCGCGGTGCGAAGCGCAGTTTTAATAAATTAGTTATAGAAGCATCGGCAGTTAGCATTCCCAAATTGCCTGCAAAAAATTTAAATAGAATGAAAACATTTATAAAAAGAAATTTTTATGGTTTTCATAAAGAGCCGGCAGAGAAAAGAACTGGTGACGCTGACGAAATGTCATGATATTTGAGAGAAACGCGACCAAAAACGGCATGGACATTAGAGAGAATATTTCCTTATGACTTGCTACCATAGACAAATTAGAAGAAGAAGAGCAGTCTTGTCATTGCAAAACTGAAGCACCAGAGGACTCTGCAACCAAAATATCATGAAGTTTGCGTCGACGTGTCTCTTAAACACATAACATTTGTGTTTTTATAAATTTCTGAATTAAAAACCACAAAAGCAATACCACAACGTTATAGAAAATTAAAATAAAGACGTATGTGTATGTTAAACAGCGAATTATTTATTATGGTTTTATGTGAATGATTGCTGTTTTAATTTAATCTGGGCAGAGCTGCCTTTACGGAAAAAAATGACAAATAAAAAGAAATTTTCTCCAAAACCCTCTACACCTTGAACATTTGTTTTCTCTTTATAAGAGCAACAAGGCTTAATTCTTGTTCATTCTCAATTAATCTTTTGCTGCTACCTACTGACACCAGTTTCATTCTCTTGTAATTTACTCCTGCTCTGAGTTAAGCTTTGAAATCCTATGAGTCTTACTTCCATCGATTCACTCATTGTTCGAGAGAAAATCAAGAACAAAAAAAATTCACAATATCGACATCATCAAATATTATTTTGGTTATTTTTCTCTTTTAAAAAGAGTGTAGGATTATGCAGACATAAAGAAGCCGGGGGAACAAGCGATTGAAAGGAATGATATATACTTATTATTTATATGCAAAGTGGAATGAAAATTGTGACTTATGGTGTGTTGATCAAATAAAAATCAAGGAAGATCGGCTTTATATGGGGCCTATATCAAAAAAATGAATGAATATAACCAATAGCTGACATATCATATTACTGATCCAGAAATAATTAAAAAAAATCGGATGTATAAAAATGATTATCGATTGTGATCAAAAAGCAAATAATGAAATTTGGTATATAATGAGACTTTAGGGCAGTTTTAAGCTGAAAGCGAGGATCCAGCCGTTTCTCTATGTCATGGCCCGATATAGTTTTTTAGGATGTCCGTATTGCGTTATCGGTATTTCGCAAATTCTATTTTTGCTCCTATTTCTAAGAGTTACAGGTCCCAAATCGGATTTCCTTAACATGTTACCCTAAATATATGATCTTTTAGCTAATCCTATTTAACAATTATGTTCGCTTTCATGCTTCTAGAAGTTAAAAATCCAAATTATCGTTCTATGGTCAGATTTTAAACAAAAAACTGGAACGGTTAATAGTGAAAAAGCAATATAGTCAAATGTCCCCCCACTTATGACCCACGATTACCGCTACCTTGTCCTTTATATGAAATTTAAAATAACCACAACCACGTGCCCTGATGAATTCTATCACTGTGAGTTTGTGAATCGCACGCCTGGGCTTTAAGGCCATCTTTAACTTGATCCCAAGGAAGAAGTCTATAGTTGTTAAGTCACATAAGCCTCGACGTGGCCAATGATGATTGGCCTCATTCCAAAGATAACAGCATCCCAAGATCAAAACAGTGACCGATTAAAACAAATTATTTAATGAATTTTCTGAATATTTATGTGCTTCATTTGCGATCCAAAATATATTGTTGTAGATGTCTTGACTTTTGCCCTATTCTACAAGGGCTTTCTTAAAGATCTACAATCTGAAGCTACTACTCAGTATTGATTTGATTGTTCTTCTGGTTTCCAAAATTGACATAGTAAAAATGGTTTAATATTGATCCGAGTTTTTCAAAATGGCTTCATATTGACCGATCTTCCTGATTGATAGATCCACATAAATTGTTACAACCTAGACTTGAATAAAAAACAAACCTCTCCTGATTGAAATGCAGTCAGCATTGAAATCATTTAAGTTCCCTAAAGTGAACAACTCGTTGTTATTTTAGTAGATCGAATGTGATATCCTGCCCACAAGTAAACCATCAGTAAAAAAATCTGGCCTAAAATCGGAAAATTCTCAATTTATAAAACGATTATAAATAATAATATTTAACAAAATTTATACTGTTTAATATTAAATAAAAAATAAATTAATCTTTTTAAAAAAATATATATAATTTCTCATAAATAATAAATTGTCTTTTAGCACAAAATAATATAAAATATTTTTTACATACCTTTATTTGTATTGTTGTTATTAGGCTGATAGTGTTGCACTTACCTTATAATGCTTAAAATTCGGGTAACTGTTTCTAGACAAATATAAAAAAATGTGCATTAGCAATTATAACAAATACATAATTCATTGGCCATAACAACTCTTGGCGGGCTTGTGAACTTTCTGGATACTCAAAAAAAGTAACCCAAACTTTTCTTTGATTTTCATTATCGCGCAATGGTCTTTCCTCTTCCTTAATAAAGCCTTCATCCTCTCTAAAGGTGATTTGAAGTAAGAAGAAATAGGAGAGAAAAAGAAATAGAATTATAACAAAAAATATTGCAATAATTAAATGGACTACAACAAATTAATTTTTTCAGGTAATTGAATAGAACGCCGAGCACTAAGGATTACAAAAACAAATCCTTTTTTTTCTTAACCGATTTCACGATTTTTTTTTCTCGTTATATCTAAGGCCAATTTGTTCTAATACAGAATAAAAAAAATCATAGAATATGGAAGAAAAAAAAAATTCAAAGATGACACTTAAAGTCAATATATTATTGGTTTGATTTTACACCGAACCAAGACTTTTTGAGTTTTCCAAACTTTTGAATTTTCAAACAAAAAGAAACAATACTGCAAAAAATTAAACCAAATTTAAAATTCAACTTAAAATTTCTTGGAACAGAAAAAAAAAATTATTAAGAGAACTTTAAACAAGGGAGTATAGGCTAAGAATATGAGCAGCACACGCACTGTTCGATTGTTTTGAGTTTTATTTTGTTGTTATTGTTTGTTGTTGTGGGTAGAGTGGCTTCACAATTTACAAGAAGTGTCACTTGAGTGTTTGTTTGCTGAGTGTTGCTTCTGTTATTGTTGAAGTTGCAATTCGCTTATTTAGAATCGAATGCAAATGTCATTTTCAATTGTCAGGTTTATTTTGTTATTGTTTGTTGTTGTTGACATTTACATTTATAGCATTATGTTGAATAAGTTTTTTGTTTTTGTTTATTATCAATAAAATTTGTTCTGAATGTTAGATGCTTTTATAGAACACAGAAGAAAATTGATCATGAATTTGGAAATTCAATTAAAGAAATTAAATTGATATTGAAAATACATTCAATTGAGAAATATTTTCTTAACGGCAATTAACATTATAACGGATAACAAAATTATTACGATTAAATGAACAATATAAAATTTTTATTTACCTTATTAAATGATTTAAAAAAATTAAAAAATTTATATCTCAAATCTTTCTTGATATTGTGCATAATTTAAAATATTTTTATGAAATTGAAACTGTATTAAAATTGAGAAAATTATTTCTTAGCCAATAAACATTACAAACGGATAACAAACTATTTTCTTTAATACAAAAATAAAATTGTTATTTATATAATTAATTATTTATTATGAAAATTATTAAAAAAAAAAAATATTTTAATTTAAAAAAACGACTTGCTACGTTTACATAATTTCAAAATGACTTTGATATTAATATAAAAAAAGCGACTTACATTGAGAAAAAAAATACTTTATGCACATTAACAATATAAATTATAAAAAATATTTTTTTTTTTAATCAAAATTAATTTTTTTATTTTAATAATTTTTATTTTGGAGATTACTAAACAGTGTTTTTATTTTTACTAATTTTAAAATTATTCCTCATTGAAAAAGCAATCAAACTTTCGTGGGACGTTTTATAAATTTACATGTTTTCTTATTCAGAAAAAAATATGTAATGCCGCAATTAAACTTATAACAAATATAAACTAATTTCTTTAATGCAAAATTAAAATTCTATTTACTTTATTTTCGAATGTTAAACATTTTTTAATTTTCCATTTATTGCTTTGTCGGGAAAGAATCAGACTTTCATGGAATTTTTATAATTTTTTTTTTATACAATTTTTATCGAAAATAATTGTATAATTAGAATATAATGCATTTGGCACCATTAATTACCTGTTTCAGGTATCAGGCTACATTCAACTATAATTTTTTTTTTTTAGTTTATTTTATTTCAGTATTTATTTTGGTATTGTAAAAAATTATTTTCTATAGTGAAAATAATAATTGTTGTAGTTATTATTTATTTGTCAATTGTTAAAAATAATTTTTAATTTATTCCTCTTTGAAAAGGAAGGAAAACTTCTTGGGACGTTTTATTATTTCAAAATATATTTGATATTGATAATTTATTTAATTGATAGTTTTTTTTTGTATGCATTATAACGGATTTTTTCTTTAATGAAAATTAAAATTTACTCATAAATTAATGTATTATTTTGAAATTATTAAAAAATAGATATTTTTCATATAATCCTCAATGAAAATAAACAAAACTCTACACACAAAAATAAATTTTTTTTCTGATTCAATCACGAAATTAATTCATCAATTATAAATTTATTGAAATCACGAAATGATAGTATCAATTAAAAAAATTAATGAAGGTCAAATTAAAAAGTTAATAATCCAATTAAAAAATTAATTGATACTATTATTTTTTTTGTGATTGATTTTTGTTTTCAATTAAAAAATTTGTTGAATCATTAAATTTTTTAATTGAATATTTTTTAAACTCATATTAAATTTTGATTGGAAAAAATTTCGTGAAGTTTTTATTTGGTTGTATGGACTGTTTTATAGTTTTGCCAGAATTTTAACAATATCCTTTGATTATTTGATTTTTTTTTTTAAATTTAGGAAAATAGTTTACGCAATTAACAAGGTAAAGTAAAAAATATTTTTTTTAATAAATTAATTTTTTAATTTAATTATTTTTTAATTTGAATTTAAAAAAATTATTATCCAAATTTTATTCCTTCACTGATACCCAAAATTATTTTCCTTCCACTGATCTCTTTCTCTCA
>PGFW01043504.1:12868-33450 GCA_003123925.1 Haematobia irritans | reverse complement strand
TTATCTTTTTTTACAATTAAAAAATGAAAACAAAATTTCTATAACAATAAAACTGAGACAAAGTTTTCTAAAACAAACTCAAAAATTTACCACAATTTTTCATAAAAATAAAATTGTGACAAAATTTTCTGATAAATAATAAAATTTTGAAAAATTTCTCATATAAAATAAAAATTATTGACAAATTTGTGCTTCTAATAGAAATAAAATTTTGACAAATTTGTACTTAAAAAATTTTGCCAATTTTCTATTAAAATAAAATTTTGAACATAATAACAGTTTTCTTTAAAAGATAAAATAGAAATAGAAATTATCGACAAATAAAATTAAAAAAATTAATACTTTTGAAAAATTAAAAAAAAAAATAGAAAAATCTTTCTATAAAATCGAATATTTGACAAAAAAAATGAAACAGAATTGACTTTTATATAACTAAAAATTTATGACACAACTTTTCTATAAAAAATAAAATTTGACTAAATATTTCATAAGAACTAAGACATTTTCACAAATTTTTCTTATAAAAATAAAATTTACAAAAACATTTTATAAAATAAAATGCACTTTTTTATAAAAAAATAAAATATTTGACAAAATTTTCTATAAAAATAAAGTTTTGACAAAATTTTTCTATCAAAAATAAAATTATGACAAAAACTCTGTATAATACTGAAATTTTGAACCAATTTTTTATATAACTAAAATTGCTGGCAAAATTGTTCTATAAAAATAAAATTTGCAATTTCAAAATAAATTGACAAAAAATTATCTATAAAAATAACATTTTGAACAAAAATTTTCTTATCAAATATAAAATTTTGATCAAAAATTGTGCTGATCAAAATATAATTTTGATGAAATTTTCTATAGAAATAAAATTTTTGACAAATTTCCTATAAAAAAATAGGATTTTTGAGAAAATTATCTTAAATTAAAAATATTGCCATAAATTTTCTATAAAAATTTGAAAACTTTGACAAAGTTTCTAAAAAACTAAAATTTTGACACATTTTTCTATAAAAAAAATTTGTGACAACAATTTTCTGTAATATGAAAATTTTTGACAAAATTTTCATAAAGACAAATACAAAATTTTTGAGCAAATTTTTCTATGAGAAAAATTTAAACATTCTTATAGAAATAAAATTATGACAATTACAAAAAAAAACAACATTTTCTATTAAGTAAAACTAAAAATAAAATTTTGACAAATTAAAACAAAAAATAAAATTTTGAATAAATTAATTTAAAAAAAAAAAAAAATAGAAAAATTTTCTATAAAATCGTAAATTTTTGCTAAAAACAAATTGAAAAAATTTTATATAACTAAAATATTTGACCACTTTTCTATAAAAAATAAAATTTTGACTAAATATTTCATAAAAATCTAAATTTGTGACAAAATTTTGTCAATATAAAAATAAAATTTTGACAAAACATTTTGTATAAAATTAAAATTTTGTACAAATATTTTATAAAAATATTTGACAAATTTTCTATAAAATAAAAATGTAAAATCGCAACTAATTTTGACAAATTTTCTATAAAAAATAACAATTATGACAAAAACTCTGTATAATACTGAAAATTTGTGACGCAAATTTTTTATAAAACTAAATTGTGACAAAAATTGTTCTATAAAAATAAGAATATTTGACTAAATTATCTTATAAAAATAACATTGACAAAACTTAAGACAACATTTAACAACTTTACATAGCACAAGGATACTCAATTGTGAACCCATATTGTTTCACCATGTCGGCAAAATATAAACACACACTACCCCCTTGAGTTCTATGTCCATTATTTCTTTTTTGTAGGGACTTTGAAGTATTCTTGAGAAACAAAAATGCTGATGATGATTGGTAATGACATAGAGGCCCTTTGCCATTTTCTTACTGTCTGAACTGTGTTCAAACTGTCAGCGAGCGGAATAGAAATTCTGTCACTTCTGCAACATATTTTTGACAGTAACATATCACAGCTGACTTGGTACAACTACACACGTCATACGTTTTTGAGACATAGACCAAGGAGATAGACCACAAAGAGCCAAAGGCATCTATCCTTGACTATTGAAGTAGAAAATATTGGCCAATATGTTAGTGAGCTTACAAACAAATTCTTTTAATTGTTTAAATCCCCATGGAGAAGTGATTTTTTTTATGGCAAGAAATTCTTATGTGTCTTAAAGGTATCTGTTTCTTCCCGTTGGGCCCCCTCCCGCCACCTTTTTAGAAAGACATTTTATATGAAATTTATTTTCCGTATTGACTAGTGACTATGAGAACATAAATACAATATTCCATGTTAAAATGCCGGAATGGGCAAACAGTGGATATCTCTCATGATATTTTTTCTTTCTTTTTGTGTTATTGGGTTACCAATCTTTGAATTTATATGAAAAATATTGCTTTGTCATTACAAAATGAGGTCTTAAGAATTCATTGAGTCTGGTCACAATAGCCTTTTAAAAAATTCCTAGTTGATGTTGAATTATTTTATATATATGGTGGTCTTATATTATCTTTCCCGGGGAACAAAATCCTACTGGAAGCCAGGCAAGTATTGTCGGACAGACGGACACCACTAGTAGTTTCTACACTCTCCAGTTTTCTTTATGTCTGAAGCCAACATTCGAGTTTTTTATAAATAACTATGGGCAAACATATTATCCTCCTTCTTTTCTATTGTTGTCACCACATTCTATAATGCTATTCGCGTGCGCTAATAATATTCATATTTCATAGTTAGCCTAAATAATTACCCAGTAAATAATATTTAATCTTTCAAAACTCTCCTTTTATGAACCATTAAAGAAGACATTTTCATGTAAAACATCCACTCATGGAAACCCCTTGAAGAAGTTTCCCCTCCTCCTTTCTTGGCAGTGTATGCATCTCTTGCATATCACTTCGTACATAATGATCACGCACCCATGTACAAGACTAAACTCGTCTCTACCAATATCTCATCCTAACTCCAAGCGCACTCTAAACTATAATATATTGAATATTCGATCTTGTAGTCTTTCTCTATATATCTCATCTATATGACATATATAAATATAATCCACCCACCCTACACACACACTACACTTTCATATCATTATGTACACCCTCTCCCATTCCATGAAATCATATTTAAAGACTTCATACGTTTAGTCGATCTAATGATGCTCTAGTGCATAACTATATCTAGATATATTTATCTCTACCACCGGGCATTCTCCAAGTATTGTGTGTTTTTTGTGTGCATCAGTGTGATGAGTGTCGGATTTCTTTTCCAGAGTTAGTTGTGTTTAGTGCGTCGTCTTCAAATGCCACGAGCGACTTCCTTCTACAAACTCGAGCAGTTAGCCAAAGCAATGCAGAGAAGGCCGCTGCAGATTATAGCAATGTAGACATCAAAGGCGGGAACACGAAAAACCTGGCAACGCTAACCAAACGTTATTTTAAGCCATGCAAGAGCTAAGAATCGTTACAAACATAGTAGTGGGAGGGAGGAGAAGAGACTCCCCATGCGAGTATATGGAAAGTTTATCTCTCTTTTGGGGGGGGAAAACAAGTTTTCATTTATAGGTGGTTTGTATGAATTTATTTCTCGTATTTCATTTCTCCTTTACAATATGGTTATTCGATACACGCTTTCTATCTTAAAATCAAAATGACACAACTTGCTCATAACATACAATAAAAATTCTATAAATTTTGCTAAAAAATCAATAAATCTGACAAACTTTCTACAAAATCAAATTGACCAAATTTTCTATACAAATACCGAAATTTAGCAACATTTCTATAAAATAAAATTTATGCAACACAATTTTCTATAAAATCAAATTTTGCACAAAATTTTCTATACAAATATAAATTTGACAAAATTTTCTTAAAACCAAAATTTTACAAATTGTCTCATATATAATAAATCTTGAAAAATTTCTAAAAAACTCAATTATTTGACAACACTTTCTATAAAATAAATTTTGATAATTCTTATAATACATAAAAATTCTTGACAAAAATTTTTCTAAAACCAAATCTTTGCAAACATTCTCATAACAACAAAAGAATGACAAATCTCTATAAAAACTCAAATATTTTGATAACATTTCTATAAATAATAAAATTTTTATAAAATTTATTATAGATAATAAAACTTGACCAAATTTTCTATAAACGAACTATTTTGCAACCACTTCTCCCCATAAAAAGATAAAAAAATTGACAATATTTGCATTACATTTTCATTAAACATAAATACTTTCTATAAAATAGAAAATTTTGATACAAGACCTTTCTACACGAAATAACATTTGTACAAAATTTCTATAAGAAATTAAAATTTGACAAAGTTTCCATAGAACATTTTAAAAATTCTTGACAAAATAATCTTCAATTATAATCAAAAATTTACCAAATTATTCAATAGAAAAAATTTTACATTCTAAATAAAATCATACATAAATATGATTTGAAAACATTCTTAAAAAACAAAGTTTTACGAAAAAAATTTTAAAAAAATCAAAATCTTGCCTATAGTTGCTCTAAAAAAGTTACCTAATCTGCCTAAAACTTACCGAATAATATATTGGACAAAATTATTGTATTTTTTTTTTGACAACATTTTCTATAGAACCAAATACAAGTTTTGACTGTATTTGCACTTGTTTTGAATAAGATCCAATGTATAAGTATTAAAAACTTATGATTTAATAAATTAGTAATAAAATCTTGAGTGCGATTTACAGTGAGAAAAAAATCATTTACGTGATATTAAAGATTACGCAACCTAATTTTAGAAGTGCGAAATTTACAAACAATATTAAAGACAAATTCTTTACAATACAAATCACAACATAATTTTGATCAAGATTTCAATAGGACTAAATTGTTGAAAGAATTCTATAGAAGAGAATAAATTTTCTATACAAATAAAATGTTGACAGAACATTTCTCTTAAAAAACAAAAGTTTTAACAAAATTTTTAATAAAAAAAGAGAAAAATTTTGCCTATATCTCGTCTTACAAAAATGTGAGAAAGTTTTCTATAAAACTCAGAATATATTGACAAATTTTGTAAATTTTTTTTTGCAAATACATCAAAATTTTCTATAAAATAAATTTTGATGTATTGCATTTGTTTGATAAAATAATAAGATTTCCAATGAAATGGGAATAAGTATAAAAGAGCTTATGATTTTAATAATTAGTTAAGATAAAGTCGTCTGGAGTGCATGTTTTAGGCACTGATACAAGAATATTTACGTGATATTAAAAATTGTACGGCAAAGCCCTAAAGTTGTTGAGGAAGCCGGGGGAAATTTTGAGCAAAAGATTAAAGACAAGAAGTTGGTCTCTTTAAAATAGTTAAATGTTAAATTAAAAATTTAAGTTTCATAATTAAGTTTATTAAAAAAGTTGTATAAATTCTTTGCTCAAAATACTTTTCTTCATGTACAATTTTTAGGAACACACGAAATTTTATAAATTTGCGTCCCTCACTTTAAAGTCCCCATGTCTTTGAACTACGCTAATTTTCGTTTAAAATCAAAGAACACATTTTTGATTTTAAGAAATTCTCTCTAAATTAACTAACATATTGAAACTTTAGATTACACGATAAAAACGCTTCAAATATAGCTACGACTTATTTTTTGAGGATTTAGCGTCTTTGGTTTAAGTCTTTTCTTTTTTTGGAATTAACCCTTATACTACGTTGGGGTCATTTTGATTGACCCATTGTCGTATTTTTC
Source organism: Haematobia irritans (assembly GCA_003123925.1). Classification (NCBI taxonomy): domain Eukaryota; kingdom Metazoa; phylum Arthropoda; class Insecta; order Diptera; family Muscidae; genus Haematobia; species Haematobia irritans. Next base: position 27,692 of record PGFW01043504.1, on the reverse strand, counting down.
ATCACCGCATTCCTTACTGTTTCGAATGTAAATAAAAAATGTCTATCACTCAGTGCTCTTGAGTGGTGATATATGCTGAATTCATGCTGAGTAGTAAAACTTTTAATTATAAGGCCAACAGTAAAAAATTCGCTGATGAAAATACGACCTAATAGCCAACGTAGTATAAGGGTCAAAGAAAAAATTGTTTACTTGAAGTATCCGTTATAATTTGGATTTTTAAACTAGCATTTTGTTTGTACGTGAATAGCTTTATATTAATATACCGGAAAATAGAATAAAAATTCATAAATGAGATCTGTATCCTAATTTAATTTTATAGATCCTAGATTTAAAGCAGATAGGTCGCCAAAAAAATTCTTTATTTTAAAGAAGTCGCATCTTTGGCTCGGAATCAATACCAACATCCTTAAGGGAAGGTCAAAATCTTTGGATCCAAGTAAACTTTTTTTAGTGTACATACCAATATTTTTCGTCTTTGACCTCTTCCCTTATATCCACCTTTTTAAATTCATTTTTTTATAATAATATAAAATTATTAATATAATAGAATTTCTCTCCACAGTATTTTGGCTTCGAAAACTTTGAAAAATTTAGAAATCTACCCTTTTTAGGAATATTAAATCTCTCTCTCTTGTAACCTCCAAGTTTAAATTCATTTTTTTATAATAATTTAAATATTTAAAAATAATTAAAATAATTGAGTCTCTCCCCACTGTGTTTCTGTTGCTTCGCAACAAATCTCTAAAGCTGGCATCCAAACGGATATGTGTATTTTTATAACTCCTTCTGTGTTACTCCTATCCGTATTTTTTTCTCTCTCATTATCATGGTATGTGTGAGTGGAAAAGTTTCCTCTTTTTTGTTGCTTCCGTTTTTTATATTTGTTCGATGTGTGTGAGCTCACACCTTTTTGTCGGCATTTTTTTTTTTTGTGAAATAAAAAATCATCCATGGATAAAAGACAAGTTGTTGAGTGGGGGTACCCATGGTGGTACCCCACTCAGATGATGTGAAAGGAAATTTTGTGTGATTCTATATGTATTGATTTTGGTATGGGCCCCTACAACATGGAGTTTTGTTATTTCTTTTGCATTTATTTATGCTTTACTTCACCATGAAAATGTAACGTTATAAAATCCCCAACTCATTCATTTAGAAAAACATCTCTCTTCCCACACACACACGACCCCTCACATTGTTTTAATTCATTTTAAAAATACTGTGTGTGAGTGAATATTTGCAATTCGCTATTTTTGCCACTTGCTTTAAATTTCCATATCCACGTGGAGCACTGAATTTTTCATGAGGAAGGATTTGGAAATTTTATTAGATAACATCGAAACACAACAGAGAGATCATATTTTTATTTAATTTTTTGTTTTTTTTTTTATAATTTAATTTAATGTAATAAATTTTAATTAATTGAAATAGATTGAATAACATTTGATTTAACTTTTGTTGTGTTTAATTTTAAATTTGATATGAAAGCAGCTAATATGGTTTACATGTGAATGATTTCTATAATAAAAGGTCTGTATTATTATTGGAAATAATGATCGATCTCATTTAGAGAGTTTTTGCAGTTAGTAAGATATATTTTTTGGACATGCCAATGAATGTTTGCTTATCGCGATTTACAAAAGCTTTTGCACACATAGAAATGTTGGTAATTTTATGAATTTACTCACCCAACTAAGGCTTACGATGCAAAGAATTTGTTAGTATCAATTCATTTGTTTCTTCAGGGCTCTTTCTTAAAAAATACAAATTTTAAAGGAAATTAATTGGTTTCCTATTATGTATTTTTGGGACATTGTTGAAAGATAAAACCGTGTACATTTAATTGGTACATTTTTAAAAGGAAACTAACTATTTAAGAAAATTTATTAGAAGCACGATTTGTCGATTTTAAAATTTTCGTATTTACTTATTTCAATTTACAATGTGGTTCCATGCACATATAAACTCTTATCAGTAACGATTTGCAAGGGACAATGGAATTGGTCATTTAAATTTTTTGGAAGAGGGTATGTTATCGCCTTTTGAGCTGATAAAATAAAAGAAGTTATTTATGTGTGGCAACTTCTTGGAAATATTTAGCTTCTTTACCATTAGGTCTGTGATTTTTAATTTAAAGAAAAAATGCGATAAAAAATCGCAATTTTCAAAGATTTTCATTTATTAGTTGTGATATATAATAATGGTAAAGAAGTAATCATATTTCCAAAAGCAAAAGCTTGCACACTATCAGGAATATACTCTTTTGATTTTATCGAAGTCAAAAGGCGATACATACCATCTTCCAAATTTAAATGACTTCCAACTTCCATTGTCCCTTGCACGAATTCGTATAGCCTTGATAGATTCTATATGTGCATCGGAACCACATCTTAAATTGAAATAGTATGGTAATACGAAAATTTTAAAATCGACAAATCGTGCTTCTAATAAATTTTCTTTAAATAGTAGTTTCCTTCTTAAACAAGTGTACGCAAGTTAAATGTACACTGTTTGTATCTCTTCAACAACCACTGTCCCAAAAATACATTAATAGGAAACCACATTAACTTTCCTTAAAATTGTATTTTTTAGCGAAAGGAGCCCTGTAAGAAACAAAGAATTGGATACTAACAAATTCTTTGCATACGTAAGCCTGAGTTGTGGTGAAGTAAAATCATAATAATTACAACATTTCTATGTGTGCAGAAAGCTTTTTGTAAATCGCCGATAAGCAAACATTCCATTGGCATGTCCAAAAAAATATTCTTACTAACTGCCAAAAACTCTCTAAATGAGATCGATCATTATTTCCACTAATAATTACAGACCTTTTATTATAAAATTCATTCACATGTAAAATTCATATTAGCCTGCTTCTCATATCAAATCTCTTATAAATTAAACAAACAAAGTAAATCCAAATGCTTATTCAATCCTATTTCAATTACATTAAACTTCTACTTTACATTCAAATTAAATTATATAAAAAACAAAAACAACAAAATTAAATAAAAATATATCTCTCTTGTTGGTGTTTTCGATGTCATATCTAACTAACAATTTTCAAAATCCCATTTCTTCTTATGAAACATTACCGTGCTGCAGTGGATATGCGAAATTTAAAACAAGTCGGCAAAAAACGGCGGAATGCAAATACTTCACTCACACACAGTGACTTATGTTTTTTAAATGAAGTATTTATAAAACAATTGTACGGGGTCGTGTGTGTGTGGGAAGAGAAGATTTTTTCTAAGTATGAAATGAGTTGTGGATTTTTATAACGTTTTACACTTTTCCATGGTGAGTAAGCATAAAATAAATGCAAAAGACAATAAACAAAAACTCCATGTTGTTACGCGGCCCATACCAAATCAAATACACTTATAGGGACATCACAAAATTTTCCTTTCCACATCATCTAGTGGCGGTACCACCATGCGGTACCCCCACTCAACAACTTGTCTTTTATCCATGGATGATTTTTATTATTTTGCCAAAAAAAAAAAAATGCCGACAAAAAGGCGTGTGAGCTCACACACTATCGAAGAACAATATAAAAAACGGAGAGCCCAACAAAAAGAGAAACTTTTCCACTCACACATACCATGATAAAGAGAGAGAAAAAATCGGATAGGAGTAACACAGAAGGAGTTATAAAAATACACATATCCGTTTGGATGCCAGCTTTAGAGATTTGTTGCGAAGCAACAGAACACAGTGGGGAGAGACTCAATTATTTTAATTATTTAAATTATTTAAATTATTATAAAAAAATGAATTTAACTGGAGGATTAAGAGAGAGAATTTAATATTCCTAAAAAGGGTAGATTTCTAAATTTTTTCAAAGTTTTCGAGCCAAAAATCTGTGGAGAGAAATTCTATTATATTAATAATTTTATATTATTTATAAAAAAATGAATTTAAAAAGGTGGATATAAGGAAGAGGTCAAAGACGAAAAATATTGGTATGTACACTAAAAAAAGTTTACTTGGATTCAAAGATTTTGACCTTCCCTTAAGGATGTTGGTATTGATTCCGAGCCAAAGATGCGACTTCTTTAAAATAAAGAATTTTTTTTGGCGACCTATCTGGCTTTAAATCTAGGATCTATAAAATTAAAATTAGGATACAGATCTCATTTATCGAATTTTTATTCTATTTTTCCGGTATATTAATAAAGGTACTCACGTACAAATAAATGCTAGTTTAAAAATCCAAATTATAACGGATACTTCAAAGTAAACAATTTTTTCTTTATTCTCCGTGGTTTTAGGTTATCATACCAATTTTACGTTGCCAGAATAAGCTCTTACTACAGCTGAATTGCTATAACTATCACGAGATAGATTTTAATGCACGTAAAGCCGGTAATCGAGTGGTCATTCATCCACGCTAAGTGGGTAATTCGCAAAAAAAAAACTTCTAAACCAAAGACGCCTAATCTCAAAATAAGTTCTTTAGCTATATTTGAGCGATTTTTATCTTAAATCTAAAGTTTGCAATATTTCAGGTTAATTTTAGACGAGAATTTCTTCAAAATCGAAAAAATGTGCTTTCTTTGATTGTAATGAAAATTTAGCGTCTGTTCAAAGACAGAGGACTTTAAAGGAGGGATCGCAAATTTATAAATATTGTTCCATAAATTTAATGAAAAAGTTTTTGAAGCAAAATTATTAAACTTTTTTAATTTAAATTAATTATGTGAAATTTAATTTTTAATTAAAATTTTAATATGGTTTAAAGAAATTTGTCTTTAGATATTTTGTAAATTCGCCATCCTGAAAATTTAGGTTGCGGCTATATCTTTTAATATCACGTAAATATTTGTTGTTCAGTGTAAAATGCACTACAAGATTGTATATTACTAATTATATTAAAATCATAAGTTTTAAATACTTATCCATTTCATTTGGAAATTGTATATATAAAAAAATGCAATGCATAGAATGATTTTTTTGTAGTAAAAATTTTGATGTATTTGATATATATATGTATAATTACAAAATTCTTGACCAGGATATATTTGTTTTAATAGAAAACTTTACACATGTTTTTGGAAGTATAAGGAAATTTGTGTTTTTTATTTAAAATTTTAGTTCAAAATTTTGTTTTTAAAGGGAAATCTTGTCAACATTTTATTTGTATAGAAAAATTTTCATTTTTTATAGAAATTTTGTCAAAATTTTATTCCTGTTGAAAATCTTTGTCATCAAAAAATTATGTTTTGTATTTGGTATTGTAAAGAAAAATTTGTCTTTAATATTTATTGTAAATTTCGCCATTCTTAAAATTTTAGGTGCAACGTAATCTTTAACTATCACAGTTAAATATTTTTTTCACTGTAAAATGCCACTTCAAGAATTTATTTACTAATTTATTAAATCATCAAGTTCTTTGAATACTTATACATTGGAAATTATTATTTTATAATAACAAATGCAAACTACATCAAAATTTGTTATCAGAGATTTATTTTTATAGCAAATTTTGTCAAAATTTTGTTTTTTATAGAAAATATGACAGTGTTTCGAAAACAAATTGTAAAGAAATTCCATGAAAATACGAAAAAAAAATTCATACTAAACCACTATAAATGAAAACTGTTTTCTCCCCCCCCAAAAAAAGAGAATAACTTTCATATATTCCATGGGAGTCTCTTCTCTCCCTCCCGCACTACTATGTTTGTAAACATTCTTAACCTCTTGCATGGCTTTACATAACGTTTGGTTAGACGTTGCCAGTTTCCGTTTCCCCCTTGAATTCTACATTGCTATATCTGCAGCATTCCTTGCATTGCTTTGGCTTAACTGTCGAAGTTTTAAAAAGTCTCGTGCCATTTGAAAGACAGACAACTAAACAAACCTAACTCTGGAAAACAGAAATCCACACTCATACACACTGATGCACACACACACCCACATAACCAAATATTTAGAGACAGGATATGCCACGGTGGTAGAGGATAATAAATATCCTGTGAAATGTTGCTAAGAGCTTTAGACAAATACGACTACGTGAGTCCTTTTATATGATTTCATGGATGGGAGGGGTGTACACATATGCATATGAGTGTGTGTGTGTGTGGGTGGGTGAGTATCTTTCATTGTAGATTTGTGTTTGTATTTGAGTACTACAAAAGATCGAAATTAAATCTTTGTTGGATGTAGCAACGCATTGAGCGTGAAGATTGAAAAATGTTGTTGGCATTAAGTCTTGGTACATGGGGTGCGTGAATGCATTTGTGCATGTGTCTTAGCAAGGCCACCCCGCTCTGACACACTAGAAGAAGGGGGAAACTTTTCAAGGGTTTCATGAGTGAATGTTTACATGAAAATGTCTTCTTTAATGGTTCATAAAAGGAGAGTTTTAAAGATTAAATATTATTACTGGGTAATTATTTAGCTAATTGAAATATGAATATGTATTAAGGGCACACGGGAAATTTATTATAGTAGGTGGTCCCCCCTTAGAAAGAGGGGATAATACGTTTGCCATGTTATTTATAAAAAAAATCGGAATATTGGCTTCAGACTAGGGAGAGTGTAGAAATCACTATAAATGAAAACTGGGAGAGCTGTCTCTTAGAAACTACTAGTAACCCAATAACACAAAAGAAAGAAAAAATTTCATGCAGTTCACCTGTTTGCTAAACCAAGAGCTTTATCCTGGAATATTGATTATTGTTCTCATAGTCTCCTAGTTCACATCGAAACAAATATTCTCATAAAAATGTCTTTGTTCCACAATTTACCTTTAAGACATATACGAATTTTATACACAAAAAATCCATTCTCCATGGGATTTTAAAACATTAAAAGAATTTTGATTTTCGTAACTCATCAACATATTGGCCAATATTTTCTACTTCATTGTCTATATCCTTTGCTCTTGTGGTCTATCTCCTGGTCTATGTCTTCAGAAAACGTAACTGCTGTATGTGTACAAGTAGCTGTATATTTACTGTCAAAATATGTTTTGCAAGTGACAGAAATTTCTTACGCTTCGGATGACAGTTTGCACCAGTTCAAACAGTAACGAAATGGCTAAAGGGCTTTAATGTCATTAACATCATCATCAGCATTTGGTTTCTCAAAATACTTCAAAGTCCTACAAACAAAAATATGGACAAAACTCAAGGGGTATGTGTGTTTATATTTTGCCGAACATGTGAAACAATATGGGTTCACAATTGGATATCCTTGTGCTATGTGAAGTTGTTAAATGTTGTTTAATGTTTTGTCAAATTTTTATTTTTATAGAAAATTTAGTCAAAATCTTATTTTTTGTAGAACATTTTGTCACCAGAATTTTTAGTTTTATAAAAAAATTTGGCCAAAATTTCAGTTTTATACAGAATTTTTGTCCATAATTTTATTTTTTATAGAAAATTTGTCAAAACTTTATTTTTACAGAAAATTTTGTCAACATTTATTTTTAAGAATTTTGTCAACATTTTATTTTTATAAAAATATTTTGCAAAATTTTATTTTTATAAATGTTTTGTCAAAAATTTTATTTTTAATGAAATTTTGTTCAAAATTTATATTTATGAAATATTTATAATTTTTATTTTTATAGAAAAGTTGGTCAAAATTTTAGTTAATATAAAAATTTTTTTTCAATTGTTTTTTGTCAAAATATTGATGTTTTATAGAAAATTTCTAATTTTTTTTTTAATTTCTTACAAATTAAAACTAAAAAAATAAAATTTTGAAGAAATAAAAAAAATAGAAAATTTTCTATAAAACTCGAATATTTTGACAAAAAAACAATTGAAAAAAATTTTATATAACTAAAATTTTGACCAACTTTTCTATAAAAATAAAATTTTGACTAAATATTTCATAAAAATTAAATTTTGACAAAATTTTTCAATAAAAATAAAATTTTGACAAAACATTTTGATAAAAATAAAATTTTGACAAAATATTTTTATAAAAATAAAATGTTGACAAAATTTTCTATAAAAATAAAATGTTGACAAAATTTTCTGTAAAAATAAAGTTTTGACAAAATTTTCTATAAAAATAAAATTATGACAAAATTCTGTATAAAACTGAAATTTTGGCCAAATTTTTTATAAAACTAAAATTGTGACAAAATGTTCTACAAAAATAAGATTTTGACTAAATTTTCTATAAAAATAAAAATTTGACAAAACATTAAACAACATTTAACAACTTCACATAGCACAAGGATATCCAATTGTGAACCCATATTGTTTCACATGTCGGCAAAATATAAACACACATACCCCCTTGAGTTCTTGTCCATATTTTTGTTTGTAGGACTTTGAAGTATTTTGAGAAACAAATGCTGATGATGATGGTAATGACATAAAGCCCTTTGCCATTTCGTTACTGTTGAACTGTGTCAAACTGTCATCCGAGCGGAAGAAATTTCTGTCACTTTGCAACAATATTTTGACATAACATATACAGCTACTTGGTACACATACACAGTTACGTTTTGAAGACATAGACCAGGAGATAGACCACAAGGAGCAAAAGGATATTGACAATGAAGTAGAAAATATTGGCCAATATGTATGAGTTACAAAACAAAATTCTTTTAATTGTTTAAATCCCATGGAGAATGGATTTTTTGTGTATAAAATTCTTATGTGGTCTTAAAGGTAAATTGTGGAAAAGACATTTTATGAGAATATAAATTTTTTCGATGTAAGGGAGACTATAGAAACATAATCAATACTTCCAGGATAAAGCTCTGTTATAGGCAACAAACAGGGTGAAACTGCATGATATTTTTTCTTTCTTTTTGTATTGGGTTACCAGATCTGTGAATTTTATATGAAAAAATATTTGCCTTTGTCATATAAAAAGAGATTTTAAGAATTCTATTTTGAGTTGTCACAAAGCTTTTTAAAATTCCTAGTTATGTGTGAGTTATTTATTTATTTGAGTTTTTTATATGTACCCTACCTGGGAATTGTTTCAATTTTATATAATATGGTGGTCAAGGGATAATACTCCGCGGGAACAAAATTCCTACTGAAGGCCAGGCAGATTGTCGGACAGACGGACACCAACTAACGTAAGTTCTACATCTCTCCCAGTTTCATTTATAGTGATTTCTACACTCCTCCCTAGCTGAAATGGCCAATATTCGATTTTTTTTATAAAATAACAGTGGCGAAACGTATTATCCCCCCTCTTTTCTAAAAGGGGACCACCTACTATAATAAATGTTCCCGGTGTGGCCCTTAATACATATTCATATTTCAATTAGCTAAAATAATTACCCAGTAATTAATATTCCTAACTATTAAAAAAGCTCTCCTTTTATGAAACGATTAAAAGAAAGACATTTTCAATGGTAAACATTCACTCATAAACCTGAAAAAGTTTCCGCCCTTCTTCTAAGTGTGTCAGAGCGGGGTGGCCTTGCAAAGCAACACATGCAAAGATGCATTCAGCGCACCCCATGTAGCCAAGACTTAATGCCAACAACATTTTTCAATCTTCACGCTCAAATGCGTTTGCTAGCATCAACAAAAGATTTAATTTCGATCTTTTGTAGTACTCCAAATAACAAAACACAAATCTACAATGAAAGATACTCACCCACCACACACACACACACTCATATGCATAGTGTGTTTACACCCCTCCCATCCATCGAAACACTATAAAAGAGACTCACGTAGTCGTATTGTCTAAAGCTCTTTAGCAAACATTTTTCACAGGATATTGTCATTATAATCCTCTACCACCGTGGCAGTATACCTTGTCCTCTAACATATTTGGGTTATGTGGGTGTGTGTGTGCATCAGTGTGGTACTGAGTGTGGAATTTCTGTTTCCAGAGTAGGTTTGTTAGTTGTCTGTCTTGCAAAATGGCCAACGAGACTTTTAAACACTTCGACAGTTAAGCCAAAGCAAATGCAAGGAATGCTGCAAGATATAGCAATGTTAGAATTCAAGGGGAATACGGAAAGCTGGCAACGTCTAACAAAACGTTATGTAAAGCCCATGGCAGAAAGGTTAAGACATTTTACAACATAGTAGTGGCGGGAGGGAGAGAAGAGACTCCCATGGAATATATGAAAAGTTATTCTCTTTTTTTGGGGGAGAAAACAGTTTCATTTAATAGTGGTTTAGCTATGAATTTTTTTTCGTAATTTTCAATGGCAATTTCTTTACAAGTTTGTTTTCGAAACACTGTCAATATTTTCCTATAAAAAAACAAAATTTTTGACAAAATTTGCTATAAAATAAAATCCTTTGATAAATTTTGCTAAAAAAATAAATCTTTGACAAAATTTTCTAACAAAAAATCAAACTTGTGAAACAAAATCCTTTTCACGGGGAATATACAAAATAAAATTTAGCAACATTTTCTATAAAGATAAAAAAATTATAACACAAATTTCTATAAAATTTAAATTTTGACAAAATTTTCTATACAAATAAAATTTTTGACAAAATTTCCTTTAAAACCAAAATTTTGCAAACATTTCCCATAAAAAAAATTTGAAAATATTTTGCTATAAAACTCAAATATTTTGACAACATTTGTCTGTAAAAATAACACATTTTGATAAAAATTTTCTAATAAGAAATAAAATTTTGACAAAAATTTCTTTAAAAACCAAAAATTTTGCAAACATTTTCTCATAAAACAAAAAAAATTGACAAAATTTCTATAAAAACTCAATATTTTGATAACATCTTCTATAAAAATAAAATTTTTATAAAATTTTATATAGAAATAAAATTTTGACAAAATTTTCTATAAAACCAATATTTTGCAAATATTTCTCATAAATAAAAGGACAAATTTTGACAAATATTTATGAGTTACATTTTCTATAAAAAAATTTTCTATAAAAAATAAGAATTTTGATAAAACTTCTAAATACTGAAATAACATTTTTGACAAAATTGTTCTATAAAAAATTAAATTTTGAACAAAGTGTTTTCAATAGGAAATTAAAACCATTTTTTACGAATTTTCTATACAAATATAATTTTGACCAATTTTCATAGGAAAAAATTTTGACAAAATGTTTCTATAAAAATAAAATTTTCTATACAAAATAGAAATTTTGACACATGTTTTTCCCTTTAAAAAACAAAATTTGACAAATTTTTAATAAGACATAAAATTTTGCCTATCATGTTCTAAAAAAATGTGTCTATATTGTTTTCCCTATAAAAACTTAAATATAATTGACAAAATTTTTGTATTTTTTTTGAACAACATCTTTCTATAAATAAAAATTTTGATGTACCTTTGCATTTGTTTTATAAAAATATATAAATTTTCCAATGTATAAAGTATAAAAACTTATGAATTTAATAAATTAGTAAAATAAAAAAAAAAAAAAAATTTCTTGAGTGCATTTTAGGCCAGTGAAAAAAAAATTAATTTACGTGATATTAAAGTATTATCGCAACACTAATATTTTAGAAAGATGCGAAATTTACAAAATTATTACAAGACAAATTTCTTTAAAAATACAAAATACAAACGATAATTATTGTATCAAATCTTTCAATAGGAATAAAATTTTTGACAAAATTTTTCTATAAGAAATAAAATTTTCTATATACAAATAACCAATGTTGACAACATTTCCATTTAAAATACAAAATTTTGTCTAAAATTTTTAATAAAAACAAAATTTTGCCTATATTAGCTCTAAAAAAAATGTGTGTCAAAAGTTTTCTAATAAAACTCAAATAATAATATGTCAAAATAATTTTTGTAAATTTTTTTTTTTTTGAGGAATACATCAAAATTTTCTATAAAAATAAATTTTGAATGTATTTGCATTTGTTTTATAAAATAATAAAATTTCACATGAAATGCGAATAAGATTCAAAACTTATGATTTAATAATTAGTAAATAATTCTTTAGTGGCATTTTTACATTGAAGCAAAAATATTTTACAGTGAATTATTAAAGATTACGCAACCTAAAATTTTAGATGCGAAATTTTACGAATAAATATTGAAAGACATAATTTCTTAAAATATTTAAAATTTTGAATTAAAAAATTAATATTTAATAATAATGATTAAGTTAAAAAAGTTATGAATCTTATTGCTTCAAACTTTTTTGGCATTATAATTTAGGAAGCCACAATCTTTATAAAATTTGGCATGCCTCGCTTTAAAGAGTCGGCCATGAGTCTTTGGACACCTACACCGTAAATATTTCCGTTAACATGCAAGAAAGAACATCATCTTTGATTGAAGAAATTCTCCCTAAAATAGACTGAAATATCGAAACTATTAGCAGTTAAATAAACCTTTCAAATATACTGGGCTAAGCACTTATTTTCGAAGGATTGTTACGTCCTTTGGTTTAAAGTTTTTTTTTTCGATATTAAGAAAAATTGGTTTACTTTGAAGTATCCCGTTATAATTTGGAATTTTTTAACTAGCATTTATTGTAACGTGCAGTACCTTTATTAAGTATACCTGGAAAATAGAAATAAAAATTCGAATAAATGAGATCTCGTATTCCTACATTTTAATTTTAATAGATCCTAGATTAAAGCCAGATAGTCGCCCAAAAAAAATTTTTATTTTAAAGAAGTCGCATTCTTTGGCTCGGAATCAAATACCAAAACATAACCTTCCAAGGGAAGGTCAAAAAATCTGAATCCAAGTAAACTTTTTTAGTGTACATACCAATCATTTTTCGATCTTTGACTCTACCCTTCATATCCACCTTTTTTTAATAATTATCTTTTTTATAATAATCATAAAATTTATTAATATAATCAGAATTTCCTCCCACAGTATTTTTGGCTTCGAAAACTTTGAAAAAGATTAGAAATCTGAAGCGCCTTTTTAGGAATTTAAATTCTCTCCTCTTCATATCTCATGTTAAATTCAGTTTTGTTAATAAGCATGTGTTAAATAATTTGAGCGGACCCAATAATTAAAATAATTGAGTCCCTCTCCGCCACTGTGCGTTCTGTTGGCTTCAGGCAGACAGAATCTCTGAAAGCTGGCTCATCTCAAGACGGATATGTTATTTTATAACTCCTTCTGTGTTTACTCCTCATCCGTATTTTTTCTCTCTCATTATCAATGGGTCATGTGTGAGCTGGGAAAAGTTTAGCTCTTTTTGTTTGCTTCCGCTTTTTTTGAATATTGTTCGATGTGTGTGAGGTCTCAACACCCTTTTTGTCGGCATTTTTTTGCAAATAAAGAAATCATCGCAGTGGATAGAAGGACAGCTTGTGGAAGTGGGGGTACCAACCATGGTTAGAATGTGGAAGGAAATTTTTGTCGTGGCCTATATGGTACTTGATTTGCTAAATGGGCCCCCTACAACACGGAGTTTTTGTTATTCTTTTGCATGTAAATTTATCTTTACTTCACATTGAAAATGTAACGTTATAAAATCCCACTCATTCATTATAGAAAACATTCGTCGTCTTCCACACCCACACACGACCCCGTCACATTGTTTTAACTTCATTTTAAAAAATACTGTGTGTGAGTGAATTTGGTACTTCTGTGTGAGTTGAATATTTGCAATTCGCTATTTTGCTCACTTGTTCTAAAATTTCCCATATACAGGCGTCGATGCCGAGCCGACGCACTAATTTTCCGATGAAGAACGGATTTGAAAATTTTATTAGATTACATCGAAAAACACACAGAGAGATCAAGTTTCTTATTTAAATTTTTTTTTTTTTTTTTATATCTTTAATTTAATGTAATAAAATTTAATTAAATGAAATAGAGGTTGAATAACATTCTTGAATTTAACCTGTTGTTTTTTTCTTTTGTTTTTTTTTTTTTTTTTTTTTTTTTGTGTTTAATTTTAAAATTTGAATTGATGAAAGCAGCTATACATGGTCTTACCATCGGTGAAAATGATTTTACTACACGTAAAAGGTTCTGTATTATTATGGCAAATAATGATCGATCCATTTAGAGAAGCTGTTTTGCAGTTAGTAAAAGAATATTCGTTGTTGGACATGCAATGAATGTTGCTTATCCCGATTACAACTTTGCACACATAAAATGTGGTAATTTCGTTTATGAAATGTAATTCAGCTCACTAAAGCGCTTACGATGCAAAAAGAATTGTTAGTATCAATTCAGTTTGTTTCTTCACGGGCTCTTTCTTGCTAAAAAATACAAATTTTAAGGAAATTAATTGGTTTTCCTATTATGTATTTTTGGGAAGCTTGTTGAAAAGATAAAAGCCGTGTACATTTAACTTGCGTACCATTTTTAAAAAGGCGAAACTAACTATTTAAGAAAATTTCTATCCAGGAAGGCACGATTTTGTCGCATTTTAAAAATTCTTTTTTCGGATTGACTTATTTACAATGTGGTTCCATGGACATATAGACTTATCATGGTAACGATTTTCAAGGGACAACATGGAGCACTTGAAAGTCATCTTAAATTTCTGCGGAACGAGTGTATGTTATCGCCTTTGAGCTTCGATACAATGAAAAGAGAGTATCTACTGCCTGTGCAACTTCTTGGGAAAATATTTAGCTTATTTACCATAGGTTCTGATGACTTTTTAATTTTAAAGAAAAAATGCCGATAACGAAGTCGCAAATTTTCAAGATTTCATTTATTAGTTTGTGATAAATATAATCAATGGTAAGGTCTTATCAGTTTTTTTAAAAACAATAACAAAAATCTGCCTACCTTTACAATTATTCAAAATTTAGTTGAGGGTCTTGTTACCCAACCTCCAGGACGCAGGAATGCTTATTAGGTTTGTGGAAAATTTAAACTGGTTATCAATAAAAATATCACTTTCTAGGATGTATTATAATTCTACATTATTTGGTTCTCGAATTAAAGTTGG
>PGFW01043504.1:975-12843 GCA_003123925.1 Haematobia irritans | reverse complement strand
AAACCCAATAACACAAAAAAGAAAGAAAAAATATCATGCAGTTCACCCTGTTTGCCTTATAAACAGAGCTTTATCCTGGAATATTGATTATGTTCTCATAGTCCCTAGTCACATCGAAACAATATTCTCATAAATGTCTTTTCCACAATTACCTTTAAGACCACATAAGAATTTTATACACAAAAAATCCATTCTCCATGGGGATTTAAACAATTAAAAGAATTTTGTTTTGTAACTCATAACATATTGGCCAATATTTTCTACTTCATTGTCAATATCCTTTGCTCTTGTGGTCTATCTCCTGGTCTATGTCTTCAAAAACGTAACTGTGTATGTGTACAAGTAGCTGTATATGTTACTGTCAAAATATGTTGCAAAGTGACAGAAATTTCTTCCGCTCGGATGACAGTTTGACACAGTTCAACAGTAACGAAATGGCAAAGGGCTTTATGTCATTACCATCATCATCAGCATTTGTTTCTCAAAATACTTCAAAGTCCTACAAACAAAAATATGGACAAGAACTCAAGGGGTATGTGTGGTTTATATTTGCCGAACATGTGAAACAATATGGTTCACGAATGGATATCCTTGTGCTATTGTGAATTGTTAAATGTTGTTTAATGTTTTGTCAAATTTTTATTTTTATAGAATTTATGTCAAAATCTTATTTTTGTGAACATTTTGTCACAATTTTAGTTTTATAAAAAATTTGGCCAAAATTTCAGTTTTATACAGAATTTTGTCATAATTTATTTTTTATAGAAAATTTTGTCAAAACTTTATTTTTACAGAAAATTTTGTCCACATTTTATTTATAGAAAAAATTTGTCAACATTTTATTTTTATAAAAATATTTTGTCAAAATTTTATTTTTTATCAAAATGTTTTGTCAAAATTTTATTTTTATTGAAAAATTTTGTCAAAATTTAATTTTTATGAAATATTTAGTCAAAATTTTATTTTTATAGAAAAGTTGGTCAAAATTTTAGTTATATAAAATTTTTTTCAATTGTTTTTTTGTCAAAATATTCGAGTTTTATAGAAAATTTTCTATTTTTTTTTAATTTCTTCAAAATTTTATTTTTTAGTTTTAATTTTGTCAAAATTTTATTTTTATTTTAGTTTTACTTTAATAGAAAATGTTGTTATTTTTTTGTAAAATTTTGTCAAAATTTTATTTCTATAGAAAAATTTGTCAAAATTTTATTCTATAGAAAATTTTGTCAAAATTGTATTTCTTTAGAAAATTTTGTCAAAATTTTATTATTACAGAAAATTTTGTCAAAATTTTATTTTTATAGAAAAATGTGTCAAAATTTTAGTTTTTTAGAAAACTTTGTCAAAGTTTTATTTTTATAGAAAATTTTGCCAATATTTTTAATTTAAAGATAATTTTCTCAAAATCCTATTTTTATAGGAAAATTTGTCAAAATTTTATTTCTATAGAAAATTTCATCAAAATTATATTTTGATAGACAATTTTGTCAAAATTTTAATTTTATAGAAAATTTTGTCAAAATGTTATTTTTATAGATAATTTTGTCAAAATTTTATTTTTATAGAACATTTTGTCACAATTTTAGTTTTATAAAAAATTTGGTCAAAATTTCAGTATTATACAGAGTTTTGTCATAATTTTATTTTTATAGAAAATTTTGTCAAAACTTTATTTTTATAGAAAATTTTGTCAAAATTTTATTTTTATAAAAATATTTTATAAAAATGTTTTGTCAAAATTTTATTTTTATAGAAAAATTTGTGAAAATTTTAGTTTTATGAAATATTTAGTCAAAATTTTATTTTTATAGAAAAGTTGGTCAAAATTTTAGTTATATAAACATTTTTTCAATTGTTTTTTTGTCAAAATATTCGAGTTTTATAGAAAATTTTCTAATTTTTTTTTTTAATTTATTCAAAATTTTATTTTTTTTTAATTTTGTCATAATTTTATTTTAGTTTTACTTTAATAGAAAATGTTGTTTTTTTTTTGTAAAATTTTGTCAAAATTTTATTTCTATAGAAAAATTTGTCAAAATTTTATTTTTTTAGAAAATTTTGTCAAAATTTTATTATTACAGAAAATTTTGTCACCAATTTATTTTTATAGAAAAATGTGTCAAAATTTTAGTTTTTTAGAAAACTTTGTCAGTTTTATTTTTATAGAAAATTTTGTCAATATTTTTAATTTAAAGATAATTTTCTCAAAATCCTATTTTTATAGGAAATTTTGTCAAAATTTTATTTCTATAGAAAATTTCATCAAAATTATATTTTGATAGAAAATTTTGTCAAAATTTTATTTTTATAGAAAATTTTGTCAAAATGTTATTTTTATAGATAATTTTGTCAAAATTTTATTTTTATAGAAAATTTTGTCAAAATGTTATTTTTATAGAAATTTTGTCAAAATTTTATTTTTATAGAAAATTTTGTCAAAATTTTATTTTTATAGAACAATTTGCCACAATTTTTGTTATATAAAAAATTTGGTCAAAATTTCAGTTTTATACAGAGTTTTGTCATAATTTTATTTTTATAGAAAATTTTGTCAAAACTTTATTTTTATAGAAAATTTTGTCAAATTTTTATTTTTATAAAAATGTGTTGTCAAAATTTTATTTTTATAAAAATGTTTTGTTAAAATTTTATTTTTATAGAAAAATTTGTGAAAATGTTAGTTTTATGAAAAATTTTGTCAACATTTTATTTTTATAGAAAAGTTGGTCAAAATTTTAGTTATATAAAAAAATGTTCAATTGTTCTTTTTTTTGTCAAAATATTCGAGTTTTATAGAAAATTTTCTATTTTTTTTTTTTTTAATTTCTTCAAAATATTATTTTTTATTTTTAATTTTGTCAAAATTTTATTTCTATTTTAATTTTACTTTAATAGAAAAAGTTGTTATATTTTTTTAATTTTGTCAAAATTTTATTTTAATAGAAAATTTTGGCAAAATTTTATTTTTATAGAAAAATTTGTCAAAATTTTATTTCTATAGAAAAGTTTGTCAATATTTTATTTCTATAGAAAATTTTTCAAAATTTTATTATTACAGAAAATTTTGTCAAAATTTTATTTTTATAGAAAATTGTGTCAAAATGTTAGTTTTTTTTAGACAATTTTGTCCAAATTTTATTTCTATAGAAAATTTTCTCAAAACTTAAATTCTATATTTTTTCGAAATTTCTATTTTTCTATAGAAATATTTCTCCATTCCACGTGATTTTATTGTTTATTACATATACATCCAGGAAAACTTTACTGTGTCAATAGAAAACTTTTAAAATTCCATAATAAAATTCAAATGAATTGATATGCCCTAGAGAATCTCACTAAAAAAACACAAATTCTTAAAAATGTTAAATAATTTTGTTTGTTAACTTTTTCTTTCTCCCACTCCAATGTAACAACATTTCCCGCTAAATCCACAACATAACACACTTCAAGGATATGTAAAGGATATTCCATTATCCTGTCACCAAGGGATTTGCTTATATCACTGTTAAATAGATTTTCTCTCAGTTCAAAATAAATTGGAAACTTTAAATAAAGTTTTCCTTTCGTGGTTTCTGCATCAGTGTGTGAATGAGTTTCCCTACTCCTTACCGATGTGTAGATGTTCGATGTACATTTCACTTACTTTTCCATGGATGGAAGAATTGTAAGTGTAAGTTAGAAGCGATGTCTCTACATTGCCGGTGTTTACTTTTTAAAGTTCATACAAAAACTTTATCGCCTAACAGACGACCATCACATCAAACCAAGCTCCCAATACACCATCGCCACCACCTCCCCATTATCATCTCCTTGGCAGTGGCATTTTTCACAGTTGTTCGTAAGTTAGTTTGTAATGGTGGCGTGTTGTGATGGAAATTAGTTTTAGTTAATTGCCAATTTGAAATTTATTTTAAGCTGTCTCGACAACACTTCCCAAACACCTCAACCTTTTAACGCTGGCAATGTCATTAACTTTATCGTGTTAGCGGAAGGATTTAGAATTTGCAATTTAACACTTAAATTTGAATGCCAATAAATGACAAATATTTTTATGTCTCGTCCAACCGCTATAAGAGGGTGAAGCAAAATAAATTTTACCATTGCCTTGGTAATATAGCGAAATTACGACTTCCGAGAACAATTTAAAATTCAAAGACTACCGAGGGTTAAACGTTTGTCTGTCCGTCTCTTGTAATCAATCTATAGCCGCCATTTCATGGAGAAACGGACACCGTTTTGCTCTATTGTCAACTGCCGAATTCTTAAAAGGATACTTCTCTTTCTAAAGCCTATAATTTTAGGTGTGACATGCTATGTGTGACACCACTTAGAGAAAAAAATGATTGCCATAGAATAACGAAAACTTTGGGGAAACCTCAAAACAATATGTGATACAAAATAATTGAAGCCTTCAGATATTTACCTCTTTTTTTCCTCGAGTACAAAAAGAGAAAACCTCACACGTGTAACCATTTATATTCTCCGCATCGAGATGTACCAACCAAAAAAACAGATGATTTACAAGAAATAAATTGGACAAAAGAACAAATTGTGGTGGCAACCACAGTATAGTCAAACATATCAGTTTGCGGTCCTTATGTATTCATGTAAACACTGACAGATGATTGAAACCTCGAACCTACACACGCAGCTCGCAATCATCATCAACCGTCATCATGAAGATCTTGGGAAACCACCTCCAGGAGCCAAGCCAAGGAACACAAAAAAAAAACACATACTAAACAACCAATAGCTCTACATGCAATGTCCTTTAGCTCTTCATGCAGTTAGTCATGCAGAAAAGTAGAAGAGGGTAGAAAACTTCCAACAACAACCTAAAATGGAACAAAACTGATCGATTGATCTTCTCGGGCATTTAGGCTCAAAAAAGACTGCAATGAAAACCAGACACAAACAGAATTGCAATTATCCCGAAACAGCTGTGCACAAGTAGAAAAGAACAACAATACCAGAAGCTGCTAGCTCACAAGCCAATATCCATGAGAGAACAAGGATACAAAAACTCCAAAACCAAACTTCTTCTTGAGGTTTTTTTTTTTTTGTTTTTCTCTCGAAAACATCCACTTGGTTTCCTATTCCCCTTTGACTATACATGAAGGACATGAATAAATTTTCACATTCAATATCTAAACTAGCTGCTAGTAATTGTACACGGTGCAAGGTGCAATATAACTCAATACCATTCCTGGAGAGACTCAATACCATTTCGAGAGACAGACAGACAGATGATGAAACCAGAAATATGCCGGCAACCTGTAGATCTCCGGATGAACCCTATTTCTTTTGATGTTTTTATGTTTTTTCTTTATTATCTGTCATACCGTTCCTTATATTGTCTTGGTCTACAAGGGCAAACATTTGAGAGGAAATATGATCAACATGCATTTGAAAGGGGTTGAAATTGATAATGAATGTATTTTGTGAGGACGATTATGATAATGTCGACACTAGTTACACCAATTTTCGATAGCAATAAAAACACATGGTAAACTTGTCCTTGACGACACATGCTTTTCGAAACAATATTACCAAAAATAGATGGTAAATATAAAATAATTACCATTCAAACAAGGTGCTATAAATTATTGAAAAAAATATATATCTGGGGGGATTTTAAAAAGTCCAAGAGATAATGTTTTCCAATATTTCATAGTTTGTAACAGGTTGGCTGATAAGTCCCCGGTCTGACACATAGATGGCGTCGCTAGTATTAAATACATATTATTTTTATATAGAACCAACCTTTAAATGATTCGTGTCAAAATTTGACGTCTGTAAGTCAATTAGTTTGTGAGATAGAGCGTCTTTTGTGAAGCAACTTTTGATATTGTGAAAAAAATGAAAAAAAGGAATTTCGTGTTTTGATAAAATACTGTTTTCTGAAGGGAAAAAATACGGTGGAAGCAAAAACTTGGCTTGATAATGAGTTTTCGGACTCTGACCCAGGGAAATCAACAATAATTGATTGGTATGCAAAATTCAAGCGTGGTGAAATGAGCACGGAGGACGGTGAACGCAGTGGACGCCCGAAAGAGGTGGTTACCGACGAAAACATCAAAAAAAATCACAAAATGATTTTGAATGACCGTAAAATGAAGTTGATCGAGATAGCAGAGGCCTTAAAGATATTAAAGGAACATGATGGTCATATATTCATCAATATTTGGATATGCGGAAGCTCTGTTCAAATGGGTGCGCGCGGAGCTCACATTTCACCAAAAACACAACGTGGTTGATGATTCTGAGCGGTGTTTGCGGATGTTAACTCGTAATCACCCGAGTTTTCCGTCGATATGTGACAATGGATGAAACAGCTCCATCACTACACTCCTGAGTTCAATCGACAGTCGGCTGAGTGGACAGCGACCGGTGAACCGCTCCGAAGCGTGGAAAGACTCAAAAGTCCGCTGGGCAAAGTTCTGTTTTGGATGCGCATGGAATAATTTTTATCGATTTATCTTGAGAAGGGAAAAACCATCAACAGTGACTATTATATGCGTTATTTGGAGCGTTTGAGGATCGAAATCGCTGCAAACGGCGGCCCATATGAAAGAAGAAAAAGTGTTGTTCCACCAAGACACACGCAACGTGCCACAAGTCATTGAGAACGATGGCAAAAATTCATGAATTGGGCTCGAATTGATTCCCACCCACCGTATTCTCCCAGATCTGGCCACTGATTTTCTTGTTCTCAGAACTTCAAAAGGATGCTCGCAGGAAAAATTGGATGCAATTTGAGAGAGTGATCGCCGAACACTGAGCCGTATTTTGAGGCAAAACCGAAGGAGTACTATCGAAATGCTATCAAAAAATTGGAAAGGTCCGTTATTAATCGTTGTATCGCTCTTTGAAGGGAACTAATGTTGAATAATAAAAACGAATTTTGACAAAAAAAATGTGTTTTTCTGTTAGACCGCGGGACTTTCAAGCCAAACCTGTTATTATGTGGTTCAAAGCAAAATAATTCGATCTACTTACAAGGAAAGTCTGTATAACGAATCGATTTATAACCGGCCTGTTTAGCCAAAGCATTGTGCGTCCCGTTCATAAGCAAGCCCTTGATATTGAAAAGGTTAAAGTTTTGGGAACTATTAATCTTTTGATATAAAACAATTATACTGGCAGAAAGTTCGACTAGGCTGACTCTTATGTACCGCTCCACATGATTGTGTAAACATTTCTTCAAAAAAACACAGTCCGTCCCTACAGTGGAATTATCCAGATTATTAAGATAGTGAAATTCTAAGTCACATATCGAGTTATTAGAAAGGGGATCACACAAAATTTGGTGGTGCCAGTAGCAATTTTAAAAGTCATATATAACACAGGTGGCTGATATGTATTACAACTAATTTCAGGTTGCTATCATATTTAAATCGTTTGGCTGACAGCTGGCAGATTTATTCCAGATTTTTTTTTATTGTTTCGAAGCAAAGCATTTTGATCTATTGCAATCAGAAATAAATTTATTCGTGATGGAATTAAGGCCTGATAGTGTTATTGTTTTATAGATGGCTGGAAAACCACAAGTGGATGTCGTTAGAGCCCCCAGAATTTAAATGTGAACAAGTCTTTTATTTCTCACACCATTGCTCATTACCGTGACATTTGTTAGTGTTGCATCGCGTTCAAAAAAGTGGACGAAAAACACGGTAACAACACCACAATTGATCCGAAAAGTGAAAACCCGAACTGAACATATCTCGAGAATTGATACAACACATATTGAAAAATGAGCTTGGACTAAAACCCAGCAAAAAATGGAGCACTATTTCAGCAGGATTGTAAGGGAGAGAGGCAGTACTAACTGCTTACAAAACAACCGACATCAGCGCTGATTTTTGTGGGCGATGTCCGATTTATAGCAGCTTCTACAATAGCGCTTGATATAACTGCATCACTTCAATAATATATTGGCAATATTGTATATTGGTATGAAGGAAAACAAGACATACCTTTCTTGCACCTATATTGGATAATTGGTTGCATAACGTAAACATGAATCATTAACTATTTTGAGTTACTCGTTTAGCGTTTATTGCCGCACCGATACATGCAAGTGTGGAGACACTGCCTACTTTATTGTATACCAAAAAAGCGGCAACTAAACTCTTACTGCTGAAGAATTTTTCTGGTGAATACTACTTTGAGTTCTAAAACTACAATGCTCACCAATGCACAAAAAGACAGACTTGCATGAAAGTGGTCAATTAACCAAATTTGTTTCTCCGATAAGAAGCCTTTTCAAATAGGACGCAGTTTGCTAAATTAAACAAAATTATCGGGTTTACTTGGCCAAGAGGTTCATCTAAAAATTTATACCTTGGATTGGCCATCCGAACTCATGAGCCACCCATGATAATAGGTAATTGGTGTGGGTCGTCACGAATGCCGAAGGACGCTCCACGCTCGAATTCATCGGCCATGGTCAAAATAAATGCGAAAAAAATATTCAGGAAAAATTTCTAAAAATGGTATTAAGCCATGGAATGCATTCCAACACGACTCAAGCGTATACGTCATCCAAGAACGACATAAAAAGCAGGTTACTCGCTTCTTTGATACGGCACAATGGCCACAAAACCTTCCGAATGTCAATCCGTTGGACTTTTGTGCCTAGGACATTTTGGAGAGTAAGATTGACACTAAATAATGCCAAAATGTGGATCATCTGAAAACTGCGCTTCGTTGGGAATGGGCAAAACTACCACAGAACCACTTTCGTGCAGAGTGTTATGGCGTTGAATGCCATAATTCGTGCTAAAGGTAGCCAATGCGAATAAATCTCTAAATTGATTCTAAAATTTGTTGTTAATTTCGACAATTGATTTTTGAACAAAAAATTAAAAAAAAAAACACATAGGCTTTACTTTATTCCGTTACATTATTCAGGCCACCTTGGTTTATTTTATTATTATTGCTAATTAAAGCAAATATCTTCTCCAATATTGGTATAACTAAAAATATTTTTTTTTGGTCCTTTTCAGGTAAGACATCATTTAACGATAGGAATGTAAAGATTCACTTGCAAGTGAGTAAATTTTATTGTTTGATAAATCGTTGAAAGTGAACTTTTTCCAATCGGTCAAAAAGTGAAAATCGACAAAAGGAGACCTCAATCAAATGTATATGCTAATTCGACGAGATTGGATTCTGAGCCTCTCTAGCTCATCCTCTTTCTTAACACTTATATTGCTATTTCTAAACTGGATTATATGTTTGTATGTACCTCTCCGCCAGGCATGTCCACTGAGAAAGCAAAAAGCATTGCCATTTAATACTAATAGCTGACCAATTTCGAAACTAAGTACTTCCAACATTATTTTGTAATGGGAGTTTTTTCTAGAATAGAAATCTGGATTAGAAACTGATCAGTGCTTGACTGATGCAGTCTCTTACGATATTGCCATAGTCCTTCCTCAAAAACAATCGTAATATTTCAGGATTGTTCCAAACAAAATAGTTGTTTGTATTGTTCAAACATATTATGTTTCACCTTAGGGCATACACTGGTATATAAAAAATGTTAAATGAAATTTTTCTTGGTTTTGGATTATATTTTTAAGTGCGCCAAATTGGCTTAACTTCCATAAATTTTACTGCAGCATACATGTTTGCTACAACGAAAAATATATTCCCAAACATAATATGTTCATAACATATTAACAACTATGTCCCAAACATATAATGCTAGTTTTGAACATTATATGGCTGCCACTTAAAATATTGTGTGCTTAAAAAGAATTTGAGTTCCATTTACATATACCCAAACATACACCCAAACATATGAAAAACAGTCTTTTTCGGTCACGTGTAAGTGGGCCTTTTTGGTAGTTTAGAATGGTTTTTCCAAGTTTCAGTTTTTCTTTTTGTGGACTATGTACTTAAAGCACGACCCATCAATTTCTCTTTTTATTGACTAATATTATCTTGTTTCTTTTCGTTTTAAAATTAAGAATAAAAACAAATTCCCAAAATTTATTATCCGAAAATGCAGGATTAGCCCTCTGCCAAGATATATTCATAAAATATGTTGCGTGAAAAATACCATTACTATCTCAGATATAACAGAATCTATTCTAGGAGATTACAAATATGCATTTTTTCACAGGGATATTATATAATTATACCCAAAATTTTCTAATTTTAATTCCTAAAAGAAAAATTTCCTTTATCTCTAATGAAATATTGGTGTAAGGTCTTCCAGGGGATATATGGACTATTCAAACGATCAACCATTAATACCCCTCATAAATTTCATAATAATTAGACAAATGTTTACTTTTTCTTGGGTTCTCTGTATGTGAGCTACGAACACGCTCTCATCTCTCTCTCTCTCTCCTCTCTTCACTCGCTCTATATTCAATTCCATGGCTGTTTATCACCAGAGAAACGAGACGAGCCTGTTCACAGTTTTGTATTTAGGGGTCTTTATTGATTTTTTGTCTTCAAAAGATCTGGGATCATGATACTTATGTGGTGTGTTTTGGTATTTTCTCTAAATGATATACAACGAAATCCCATCTAAAAATGAATTGGTGACTACGTATGCCAAGGCAGCTTGAGGACGACCAAGTATAAGAAATTCATTTTCCAAGACCGGTTGGCCATGCAAGAAAACACCTCACACACGTATTACACACTCGCATACAGAATAAAAAACAAAAACTCTCGAAAAAACAAACAACAGCCAAATGTAATGAGTAGCTACTATAACAAGAAAACACTAAAATATTGGAAAAACAGCTGTTTTTGAACATTTCATGAGTTGTCTGATCCTAAGTAAATGCATCCCGCACAATGTGTGAGAGGAAAAAGGCGGTTATAATAACAGCAGGTACTCCAGGCAATTTCAGTGTATCATCATAAACCTGATTAGCAAGACCATCAAATAGCCATAGGCCCGCATTAGAGTATCATTCATTCACTTTATTGGTTTTATTGCTTTCAAAGGAGATTAGTAATTTTGTGCCATAAGAAAATTTCTAGAATTTTCTTTACACTACAGGATTTTTGTAACCAAAATATATCATTAAACTCCAAATCATTGGTATATTTCCTTGAAGTGTAAATAATTTGAAATGTTCCTAATACTAACTCTCAAGCTATCTGGT
This sequence comes from Haematobia irritans, assembly GCA_003123925.1. Taxonomy (NCBI): domain Eukaryota; kingdom Metazoa; phylum Arthropoda; class Insecta; order Diptera; family Muscidae; genus Haematobia; species Haematobia irritans. The sequence goes on along the minus strand of PGFW01043504.1, from coordinate 1,708 downwards.
GCTATAAGAACCACCATGCTACGATGGGAAATTAGATCCTTTTCACCATCAAATATATCCATCTATATGAGAATTCTTAAAAGCATAACCAACAAACCAGTTGGGGGTGATTAATGATTAGAATTTTCCTACTTAAAATTTATATGAGACAGTATGTTGTTAAACATCTGGAAGAATGAGAGCCAAAGCCAAGAGTTAGTTTGTCTACCAGTTTCTTCCGAGACTGCCAACAAGTCAACCTGTGACATTTTAAAATCCTGTGGGACTAAATTGATATTAGAATATACTGCTGTTGCTGCGACTGGGGTGCTGATGCTTATTGGCAACGAGTAATTTTTTTGGCGAATTCCATTGAAAAAGACAATTGGCAAATAATAACGAAAGAGGTTGACCAAGCTCTTTTTCTTGTTGGTAAAATGTTCAATGGAAATTTATTAACCCCAGGGCGAAAATAAATTATCCTTAAAGGATTCCCTGAGTTAAATAAAGAAAAATTAATCAGATTTAACTATAAAACGAAATAGCCAGCCCTAATTTAATTAGAGGCTTGACCACCAAATTCGAGAGATGTTATACAAAATAAGACTTGGAGGCAAAAATATGTAAAGGTTGAGAGCGACCATGTAATACCCTGTCTTGGCAAAGGTTATAAGTTCAAGTCGCAGTTTTCGACACCAAGAAGTTGTTCATCTCCGTAGTCTGTTTCTTCAATAATGCCGGATTCTTACTGCAG
>PGFW01043503.1:340-12278 GCA_003123925.1 Haematobia irritans | reverse complement strand
CGGAAGTAAACAAAATTGTTCGCGGAACATTACGATTGTTCCAAATAAGAAGCAATGTGACCTATTGAAAGGCAAATTTGCCAAATGCAAGACGAAAGTTGTGCAAAGACCGCCAAAGGCTTCTAAATGTATGAAGTCCAATGAATCATCTACCACGAAAATACAATTTAAATCGGAGAAATTTGAGAGAAAAACAGGAATGGGAATGGGAGGAAAAAATTTGGCTTTACTGAAAATTGAACGTCCTAGTATATCGGAACAGAGTTCCGAAGAAAATTCAACGCCTCTGAAGTGTCAAATTAAAACAGAGCCGAAAGTGTCGCCATTATCGCCATCCGTTCTAATTAAGAATGAAAAAACCCCTGCACAAAATGCGGCACAAGCTGTTAAAAGAAAACTCAACTTAGAAGAATATAAGAAAAGACGAGGTGATACTCCCATGATCACAACACATACTAAAGATGCGTTAGAATCCAACAAAATACCAAAATTAGAGGAAAAAGATTGTGCTACAGCCGTTAGCAGTGTAAAGAATCCAGTAAATAATTCGTCAAACTCCGTGACAAAACATAGTGATGAAGTTATATCTGTTGTGAAAAGCCTTAAAGAGAAGCAAAATCAGCAGCACAAACCCGTTGTAGATCCCATAACTGAGGCTAAAAATAAAGTTTTGCGTATGCAGGAATTGAAAAAAGCTCAACAACTGCGTATTATAGATTCAACCATATCCGCAAAAGTTCCAAGAGTGACAAAATTGTTACCTTTACGTGAGATCGTCAAAGGCTCGCCATATTTAAACGACGGAGAAAATGCAGATTCTAGTGCCCAATCACTCAAAAGCCATCTTGAATATGAAGAGATCATAATTGTTTCGGTGAGCTCTAATACAGATATTTCCATACCACCAACGGAAAATCCATATGTGGAAACCGTCAATACTGCCACGAGATCACTTTTGAAATCGTCGGCACTTCTTTCTACTATTTCAAGCACTTTTAAAAAAGTTAATGCCATCGACAACGTGAAGATTTCAACAAATTCTCTTATTGCCAGTATACAAGACGTAGTGGTAAAGAGTGCATTACCGGTAAATAATAAAGATGAAAACTGTACTAAAGAACTGTGTAAACCAGAACATCATGGCGAGGATAAAATCATAATGCATTTGCGCAAAGATAGAATAAGAAAAAAGACTTGTACTGTCGGTTTACAAACAGATTTGCAAACTGAATTTCCTCCTTTGCTCTTGCCAAAAACTTCTATGCTACATAAATCGCGGGATCGCATGCGCAAACATCGGAAACGGCAATACCGGAAACGAAAGGAAACTTTGTCTTTAATATCTTCGAACGACAGTTCAGATGAGCAGTCTGACCATTCCACTTCGTCGTCGGTTTTACGTTCCCGTGACAACAGTTCTTCGTCTTCACTAGAACGTGTGCGTACATATGACAGCGCAATTGGGACAGGTGGTTATTCCTCTAGAAGTAGTCGCAAGCATCGAAGTTCTGTATCATCGTCAAATTCCGATACTAATGAATATAAATCACGAGGTAGACGTCAACGACGCACTAGTTACAAACAACGTTCCTCACGCAAGAAGTCGCCAGGTTTTACATATAGTTCATCGTCTACATCATCGGATACTGATCGTTCCCGTAGCCCTACATATAGGCGATCGCGAAGTAGGTCAAATTCTCAAACATCGCGTTCGAGACGTTCAAACTATCGCCAAAATAAAAACTATGCTGATCGTAATATATCCCAACCAGCCGTAGAAGAGCGCCGTATCGTATATGTTGGTCGAATAGAACAAGATACTACAAAAGATATGCTAAGACGTAAATTTATACAGTATGGCACAATAAAACAAATCAGCATTCATTATAAGGATACAGGGTACGTATACAAAATATTAGTAGAACCTTTTCTATTCCAATTAGAGGATAAGACAACTTTAAATAATGTTGTATTATCCTCTTAACAGCTGCTGTTAAAACTAAAAACAACTGGAAAACATATTATGTTAAACGGTTAAAACTCGAACTATTTATTATCATAATTATATAATAGTATTGTATATACTATATGAGATATCTTATATATAGTATATAGGGGTACTCTAGGTTATTTACTGGCTAAGTAAATACAATACATGTTTATTATTCATAATTTATACTGTTATCGATATATAAATAAAATGGTGTTTCGGGCCTCAATTTTTAATACACTCACTATTTTAAGTGCAAACTTATAATGTTCTCCAAACTAACACCATCATATAAATGTTTGGAATAATATCAATAATTAGTTTATAATATATATATATGAATATATTATATATCTAGTCCAGCAAAAACTGAATGTAGTTAAACTTACATGCCCACTATGTAACACTATCACGGTTGGACCAATTGAATCAAAATAACAAAGTATCTTATCGTTCCTTTATCTAGAGACATCTCGCATATGCTTCATAAGTTTAACCTCATTAGACTACAATTCAATTATTAATGCTGGTTGAATGCATAATAGTTTAATAATTTCAAATATATTCATACATTTTACTGAAATTCGGGTTTTGTCTACGGCTAGAATAACCAATATTATTATATATGTTATAACTTGTAGGTATTGGTAATTTTTCATATGTATATATTCAACTGTGTCGTCGCAGCTTCAGGTTGAACGTTGCAGAGAGCGAGAATGCCATGTTATTCAGTACCGCTATTGAGAAAGAAAAGAGATCAAAAAACCGGGGACGGTACGACGCACGCTCTCTCCATGATCAAGCAGCATAAGAATCATAAAATGAGGGACTGATATTCTAAGGCTAAGACCGCGTGTAGACGTTGCATTTCCAGGTCTGTTCATACTGCCTGATGTTCGCGGTAAATAGTCCTTTTATAGATAAGGACCCATAATTATGTCATAATGTTTATGAGTTAGTACTCTTAATATATCATTATTATATTTTTTCTTAAAATTGTTAGCCTACACAGATTATTGCTGGGACATCAACACGTACCTATCATATGTTTTTTTCACTCATATTATACTATAAGCATTTGCCTAGAAGGTAAAGAGATATATATTTACTAATTTGAGGCCTTCTCTTTACACAATTATTAAGCCATAGTTAGTGCTGATATAAATACATGCATGATGGAAACTAGATCAATCATGTCTATGCTCGACGCCGGGCTGATATCAGTTAACCTCAATATGAGATCGAAGCACTGTTCGACTCTTTATAGTTGCATAAGCAACTTAACTCCTTTTTGTTTTTAACATACCTTAATCTACACGGACTTATTTTGTAGTTAATTTTCGCAGATTTAAAAATATTTTTGAATAGATGAATCTCTGCTCATTACAAAATCAGTCTTATGGCTCCATTTTACGGTTTAATTTCATTCTACTGTCTTGTTTCTTGGACTTGTTTTCTAAATCTAAAATTTCCAACATGTTAATCCCACCATCTTGACTGATAATTCTTGTATTATAAAATAGAATGCTCAAAATCTCTTTAACTTTTCGTTTAATATATCACGTTTAGTGCTAAATTTATTTGTATCTTCTTGCTAGAAATATGATAAAAACCTAACGGATGAAATAGGATGTTCAGATTTTTTTGTTTGTCGGAGCTCTCTCATGAGAGAAGTTTTTAACTCAAAAGGCTATGACTCAATGGTTTTGCGGCACAGATCAATTAGTCCTCTTATTTTGACTGGACTTCCATCGTCGGCCAGAAAGCACAACAAAATAGATGTATTGGTTTTCTATTTTGTTTAGAAAAATAATCGTCATAATATAGTATACTAGTTTGTCTTATTTTGGCTCAATTGGGTGGAGACGCATGTTAAAAAACATATTTGCACACATATGATATTTACTACCAATGATGCCTCTTTGATAAAGTTGTCCCATCAAACAGTTATTGAAGTTGTGTGAGTTTCTTACTAGGTGAGTTCAAAATGGAATTATTCAAGTCACTAGAATAAGCCTCAAGTCGTAAACTAGTAGGATTCAACTAGCACTGTGTTACAATAGGTCTCATTCGGTATCGCCAACGCCTCTCTCGTCCGGCGACAAACTGTGGTGTAATATGTTCTTCAAAAAGAATAGCGTAATATATTTCAATAGTATTGCATTCTAAATATAATCTATGTACAGACTATTGGTAATTAGATAATTTCAAAAAAACCGGTGCCAACGAACTAAAAAAAATTTCGTGGAGTGAAAATTGTATATTTTACTTCATGTACCATTTATAGTTACAGTACCCGGGACCAATGATGACAAATCTCTTCTTTCTGGCGACAAATGTTATCTATCTCTCGGTGCATGCTTTTAATATACATATATATGGTTCGCAAATTAAAAGCTTCCTATAGCTTTAAGCGTTAGATATTAATAATGGTTATAGCCATCATAGCATACGCAACATATTTTAAAAATTGATATTAATTGTTTCGGCAGTATCCATATCGCTTTTAATTGAGTAAGTCGCTCGCTTACTTGCAAATGTTTAGAATATGCTTATAGGGTTACAATTAGTCGCCTAGCATGTTAGAGAGCGACCATTATATTCTAGACTACCGGAGACAGCGGTAGTATAATACGAAATTTAGTCTCATATTAAAATATTCTTATTGATAACTTGGAATTTTCTGCTGTCATGAGATAAAATTGGTATAAATTTTCTCTAGTATACTTAGATAAGGAAAAATTTGCTCAAAACTAGTTTGCTATATATTCATCTATAAGCCTTGAAATATTTTTGTTTGTAATATATAGTAATTGATATTTTTTTAATATTATCTTATGACATTCGTTGTTTTTATGTCCGCATCATTGGTTTAGTATTGGTGAGATAACTTACAGTTCTCTCTTTATTCAGCTTGTTACTGATATATTGTCTTAGTTATTGTTAACAAAAACCGCATGCTTATGATCTTTACTGTATCCAGTGTTTCGTCTTTTTCAACTAGACTAAACTGAGGAATTTATATTTTTAGGTTTGTCAAATTAGTGGCCAATATTTTGTTCTCACTTTGAAAGCTGTAGAGTCGCACAAGATGGTATTGATTGACGAACGTTTCGATTAAACATTCTATCTACTCTTAAGTACGATAACACTATTCACCATTCTATATTACTTCTTAGATATTAAACTCCAGCAGTTCACTGAAACCACAATTAACCTTACATTTCTTCGTGTGGAACCGTGTAGACAACTGGATTTTTGCATGAAATCTTCACGAATGAAAAAAAGGGTTTGTTATGGACAACGTTGCTGTCATCGGAACTTTGTTTCTACTGCATTTTTTTGGTAATGAGAGCAGAATGGTGTGTAATAAAATTCTTTTGACATAAATCTAATTCGTACTCACTCTTGTAAGTGAAAAAGATTGCTATATCATTGACAATAAAAAATAAGTGTTATATAGTCGCATTATTGATGTCTACAAGACAAATACGATATGTTTAAAGCTGGTAAATCAAAAATTTTCAATATTTTTTTTTTGTATTTCTAGATGTGAATAGTATCCTCTAGCTACAACATTGCTAGATTTCTTTATAATAGTGATTAATCGTATGTCAGTAACTTCACTTTTATTCTCTATAGAAAAAAATTTCTATCAAGGATAATTGCTTAATTGTCTATAGAAGACATTCTCTAGCTCTAATTTTGTATCACAGATGCGTATTTTTCAAAGTCTAGTCAATGATCGCAACATTTGATTTCTGCGACATGTTATTTAGCATGCAGAGATCGGTATAGAGAAAAATTTCTCAGCAATGTTTGTCAAATATTTTTATTATGTACCCTTCCAGAACCATACTTCAACGGTTCGTCAAAGACATTACTTCCATTTAGATCGCTCAGAAAACCCTTGGGCGGTACAGACCTGGCTTTGTATCTTTTAGAGGAAGTTATGTGCAAATCATTGACATATGTAACGCAAGAAGGAATCAAGGTCTGAGACCATTCGAGTTTAGATATTTTATACCAGAATGATATATTAAGAAAATTAATTTGAGATCCGCGAAATTTTTAGTCTATGTCCGCTCTCATGTTCTTAGTTGCATGGGTACAATGTCTTTATTTTATTCACTTTCCGTGTCGTGTACCGATCTCTGTGCTGGTCAATGATGTCATATGTTGACATGTATAGGTCGTTCATAAAATAAAGATCTGGTGATTACTAAGGTGCCTTTTCTGTTGCTGCAATGTATGATTTTAGTAATCAGTCGGCAAGATATATGATAGGTCCCATGGATTGCGCCCTAGATTAGAACAGTTTTCATTGACTATTCCGATATTTCCTTAAGGTGTTCCTTTGTTCTGGTCGAAAATGTCCATCATCGTATCTGATTGATATCTTAGTTGTAAATCCAAAAACACTCGACTGTTCAGATTGTTATTTTTACTACCTTTGATTAGATTTAGCTGCTAAATTAATATAGGTATTTATTTCTTTTGCGACTCGGATGCGCTGGCTGTCCCGTTTTCTGTAGATCTCTAGTGCATTTGGCCTGGGTAATTAGTCATATCCCACGATTTTTCTGTTATGCTTATTTTTGTTGCCCAACGTACATCGATAGGTTATTCTAGTAACCATGGGCTCGCATAGAACCTTGCAAAATATCCAGCCATAAATTATCTGGTTCACAGATGTTTTTTCGCAAATATGGCATCACAGGCGCGTTAAAAGAAAATTAAGAACAGCATTTGATTGTTGCATTTATATCAGCTTTCGCTCCGATTTATATCGATGCACTACATTCAACTGTACCATCAGGAGTCTCTTGACTTTTCTTAATCTCCTGATTTTTCTTCATTAGAGATTTTATTGTCCATATTGTTGTTTATTTGTAACATATAGACATTAGATAGCATAAATGGGCGTGCCAAAGTAATTCGGTTGAAAAGATATACGGGTTCTAGGATATTTTCATCTAGATAAGATATGTCGACCTCGAGACATTCAACCAATCTCAATTCATAACTATTTATCCTAGAGTGATGTACAGAATCTTAAAAAATGGATTCAAATACCGCTTTTCTGAATTATATCCCAACCAATTTTCCCATGTATCAATCTGTTAATTTCCCTGTTATATAGATCGTGACAGAATTTAAGGTTTTTGATAAAAAATGCACTGCATTTCTCTGATTTTCAATAAACATTCTATAGTTTTGGACGATCTTCGGGTTAAGAACGACTACATACTGGGAATATTGATCAATTACAATAATGCGCAGGGGAACATAACAGCTTAGTAAAACTTATAAACATATTTGCGAATTGAGTTTTTCTTAAAAATATGCTCCTTAAGATTATACAATTTTTGTGCAACATATTTTTATACCCTTCACCCTACCTGTCAGTAATGTATTAGCAAAAAAAAAATGGGTTACAGCAAAAAAAAAGGAATATTGAAGCATTTAATCAATAGTTTGTGCAATTGATCGTTTACAATAAATGATAACGGCGTACGAAGGAAAATTAGTACTGTTTGAAGCGCCATGACAGTTTAAGTAAAATGGGTCTTACCCCATAGGGGTAACACGATCAGTACATGGTAGAATTAAATTCTGAGATCGTATTAGCAGATGTCCGTCTGTCCCTGTCTGTCTGTCTGTTCCGTCTGGTGTCTTTTCTGTCTGTTTGATGTATTTTATTGTGTGCAAACGCTACAGCTCGCAGTTTATGTCCGATTGTCTGATATATAAAGATAGTTGGGATATCATGCGGATCGTGTTGTTTGACTGTTCATCAAAGACGAGATCCTCTTATTACCTCGTTTGCGAAAAACTCACAGCGTCATATTTTCTTAAGACTATGAGACTTTGGACACAGAAAGTATATTTCTCCGGTATATACATTCTATACATTCGGATGTTGGTCATACTAATGGTGGGCGTTTATTAATTATCATATGGGTCGACGTATCTTCCGCTCAAATTCAGTACATCGTACACTAGCTATTTATCGTCAGTGGAGTTTTAGGGTCTACTGCAAATACTAGCTGCTGGAAGACAATCTTTAGTCAGACCATTTGCCTAGCGTGTGCTCTCGGTTAAACTCACTAGCGGAGCTATAAGATTTATCCACCCTATAATATTCAAGTTTAATATATAGCTATTCGCCCTACTCGCACCTAATTTACCTTTAAGTTGTGTGGTACCCACGCAGCAATTTTTTGCTCCAGACTTAGTTGAAAGTTTGGTATGCACACGGGTGATTTGAGCATAGTATATACATGGTAGCATTGTAGCTGATGCGTGATGAAAATGTGACTGATTTTTGTGGTGACAATCGTGTATCAACGCATTATATAAGATGTATAGCGTTTCAATCGACTCTCTATGTACACTCATTGTAGTTATATTATAGACTTGTATGCTAAGACCGTATTTTCCCTAATTCCTTCATGTGATGACACACGCAAAGACTAGATCTTGTTCCCTCGCTCCTTGTATTTGTGTTGATTTAATTTTCTGTCCAATCTCTAGAGATTATTACTGGTTTGAATTACATTGGTAGCTACATAGCGTGCTCATATTGTATCTGCTTGCAATTTCCGTTGGTATCAACAGATTTTTACAGTAGTAGGGTATTCTGCTCGCGTCTACGACTATGTTTTACTCATGTAATCTAATATTCGTCTCTCTCCGGATATATCTTGTACCTTTTTTACACTCATATGACCATACGAGAGCCTATTGTTTGTACCTCTGCTTCGACTTATGTTCGATAATCTTGCACTCGGGGGTTTTTTAGCATTGTGTATGCGATGGCCATAAAAATCCTTTGTTTTACATAATCATGGTTCTATTGTTTCTTGCTATTCGAATTTAGTAAAATGTCAGTCGTTACTATATTGTTTAGTTTGAGATTCGCCAGCCTTACTTTACTAAAACTCATTACAGATACACCAGACCACTATAGGATAGGCCTATTTTCGTAGACTCTCCAACTTTTTTGTATTTTGTGTTGATTCATTTTAATTCACAATAATGCGGATTTTTTGAAATTTTTAGCTATTGTTGATGCTAAAATTGCAAGCTGCATATTTCCTAATTATATTTTGGTTGATCGCTTGGTTACATGACATATATTCATTCATCAATGATAATCGTTCGGATATATATTATTGGTCGTCAGTTAACATATCTGATAATGTATATTGTTTCTCGACTCTCTGTCGACTGCAAATATGAAATGAGTCAAATTAATTTTAATATATCCTTAAGCTATTTTCCATGTATATACTACTGTCCAACTTGTCATTAGTCAGACTCAGCAGATTAGATAAAAAGTGACTCTATTTTTCTTCTGGTCTTTATTACACTCTTTTCAATGTTAAATTCAGAAATTTTAAAGAATATATCGTGGCGAATAAAATTCTAGATTATATCATAATAATCTTGATTGTCTGATGGGATTTCCGTTTTTTCCATGGCTAAAATGCTCGTCCCATCGCTAAATCCATTATAATATAGTCTAATAATATATTATTTGCATTTTTCTCAGTCATATATAGGTCCGAAACATTGTGTTCTCGCCCAGATAGACCCATGAGTGACAGATAGCCGAGTCTTGATAGTGTCGTTGAGTTGGTTTCTGCTAAGATTTTGTAGAATACTCCATAATCAATTAATGTCTTTATGTCCTTTCGATCGATGGATTATATGGTAATTGACGATAGAGTCTATGTAATATTTGGGTGACAAAACCTTGTTAATCACTTTAGATCCTGGAATCTTTTTACTTTTTTTTAGGGCCCCCAACACATTTGACGGATGCTGATTTATGGTATGAAATTTAGATCTACAAAGGTGGTGCACGGGTAGTTGATCTACCAAATAAGTATTGCAGACCGAGCTCGGCCACAGTTACTTCTCAGACTTCTTCGTTTCTAAGATATTATCTGGATATATTTACTTTTCTTAATATTTGAATTTCATCTGCTCATAAAATTTATTAATTTATTTAACAATTATTGTGTCAAAGTTTAATTTTTATATATCAGAAATTATTGTGTCGCAGTATTTTATATTTTCAATAATACCAGAAAATACATTTTGTCACGTACATTTTTCATAACTTTCCTCCCCAAAGGGTAACAAAATTCGTGTATTAGAGTGGGTATTTGTGTGTTTTGGAGAGTATATACACTTTAGAACATTGGTTCTTTATCAAATAATTGAGGCAATGTGTCTATCGAGATGATATAATGGAGAAATTTTCCTCGCTAAGCTGCACAACAGATCTCATATTCTCTGACCAATTTTTTATTTTTTTTCTGTGTGAAAGATCTTTGTTAAAGACCTTAATCTTTTATAAGTATCTGTGGTCTTAGTTAAAAATTTTTTGTCCTAAACAATTTTAATATTCCTTCTGTTTACCCATGCAAGTGTCTTGTATTAAAGTGAGATCTATTGTTATTGCTTATTATTTTTTTATGCATTGCTATTATAACATAAATTTCAGTCAAATTAGTTAATGATTATTTTTAATATTTTCCTTTATGATTAATATTATTTGTCTTCAACATTTTTTTTTATATCATAGATAGAAAATGTATTACTTCAACAACAACTCACTGTACATTTAATTATTCACTCGGCGCCATATCAATATCAAATAACATCTATTTAATATTATCTTTTTTACTCTTCTCAAATTAATAATCAGACAATTTATGTTCATTGGTCTAGGTGTTTGGTCAACATGTAGTTCTTGGATGTAGACCAGGTTTGATTAGGAGCTAAATGTGTCATCTCTTTTCTGATAGGAAAAAATAATCGTGGGCCAAAGATGAGTGTCATGAACATACATTTTCTCCAGGAAGTTTCACTTTTATTGATTAGAATATGTTTCTTATTTAGATGAACCGTTTTTTGAAAAAGTTTTACCTACCATTTTTATCGGTTGATTTATTTGTCTCGAAAAAAAAAACGACGAGAATAGAACCATGTGCCTACAAAAGCATCACTGAGTGGTAAAATTCCTCCTAGCACGTTTTGATTCCAGTCTAACTGTGTATTCCTTTTGGCTAGTGCGAGCGAACTCGAACCAATTACCATTTCGTATTTTATCATGTATTCTCAAAAATAAATAGCACCAGCCTCAATTTCCACACAAGTGTCGTCGCCGGACACCTTCATCCAGCTAAGAATTGACCTCATAGAAATTTCAAGATTACATAAAAAAGTCAGACTTCTAATAAACCAGAATCTTATAACAAACTGCAAAGTTCAGATGCAAGGCAATGCAGACAGTATTATCGCACAACGTCAACAAATGCAAGAGCAATATTGTAACATTTAAAGCGCTCTGACTTGCATTCGGCTGCGTTTGATAACACAATTACAAGCAACACAACACATCCCAAACACCACCGGCCACTGTCACAGAGTAAGTCATATGCAACAAAGTTTACAAATGCCAAACGAAACGAAGTCTCAACGTAGCCACTGAGCCTTCAAAACCGGCATATCAAATCATATCATCAGCCACCTGATAATCGTACCATAACCTCAAACTATGTCCCGTCCACAGACCACTCATATTCAACAAAAAACCACAGAAGAAAATTTATCCATATACCTATTTTTACAGCCTTCTGACAGAATTGCAGGACATTTACGAATCATGCTTGAAAGCACTACCCACAGAAGTTTGGTTGTACTAACTATGAACACATATCATGCCTGACGGGATTCATAAAGGTCTTTGCCAAAAGAATGCACGTAAGTCACTGTTGAGACAGCATCCAAATAATGTCACCGCTATTTTGGAATTGCTCGGGAAACCTTCGTCGACCAGAACAAGTTTAATCAGGAGGCAAATTTGAAACTGTGAACAACAAAAAATCGTATGTTGACAAAATTCCCGCTCTTAAAACCTTTACACATCTG
>PGFW01043488.1:9383-22088 GCA_003123925.1 Haematobia irritans | reverse complement strand
CAAATATTATTTTATTAGGACACGACTGCTTTTGTAAATTGAAACACGAAGGCAAATTGTCGGCCGGCCAGTCATATCCCGTCCCATCCATCCACCATAGCAGAGCCACCGGCCCATCGCCGACTGTCTGTCTGTTTTGTTCTAGCATACAGAATGTCGCATTGTTTCTCAAACTGAAATATATAAAAAATGAAGCAAGCGAAATGCCTTTATTCTTCACATGTTGATGACTCGTAATGCAAGTAAGTCATATGTACATAATTCTGAGTACATGCTATGAAAGGTGCACAGTGCGCGACGTATAGTCATTAGATTCATTTTTACTATTCTGCCTACGATTTGAAAAAAATATAATTCACAGTGAAGATGAATGGCATAGAATGTATTGTCTTAAGAGCTAAGTTTGCTAATAAACAACTGTCATTGTGAATAGACAAATTTTCGTTTTGTGATAATTCTTCAAACCTGAAGGCCATGCACAATTTATGGGCCTTCCAACAATTTAAAGTAAAAATCAAATTATAATTGATTTAAGTTCCCTAGAAGTGTCTACAATTTTACCGCTTACACACAAAAAATATCACAAAATATTTCCAATTAAATAGTTTTTATTGAAAGCCGAAAACTTTTCAATTAAAAACTTTAAATAATGAATTAACTTTTTAATTCAAATTCGGAAGACTAAGGTCAGTTTAAAAAACAAGTAAGGAAAGTCTAAATTTCCGGCGGGCGGACTATATTATAGCCCTGAATCACTTTGCTAGATCTAAAATTTTCGATATCATATCACATCGTCAAATATGTTGGGAAAGTAACGCAGTATTTATTACAAGTACTCGTTACTTGAACTAATTTTTTTGAGTACTTCGTACGAGAAAATGAGTACTCAAATATATCTTCAATGCCAGTTTTTTTCTTCTAACGGTAATGTAAGTTGGCCGGTTTGGAAGTAAATTCTTGACATCTTGGAAGTATTAATTGAAGTTTTTTCGAAAATCGTTTTATCAGTTAAATGACACGAAAAAGGATATAGGGATTTCATATTTGAAGAAAGTGAAAAATTTATTTCTGATTTTCTTAAAAACGTTTGCATTTGAAAAAAAAATTTGCATTGGGTGTTAGGGGTGGGAGCTTTAATTTAAATAATCACATGGATTCACGTTCTCATTTAAAATAGTATGAAATAATAATGTCGTTGATTTCAGCTTGGTTCGCAATCCAATATTGTTTTCCTGGAGAAGGGCCAAGCTTATTCAAAAACCCATGGAAGATTTCAACATTGGGTCTCACGATAAAAATGATCGCTAAATATTTGTATCCACTGTCAATGGTGGATAATGGTGGATTTAAAAAGTTTGAAAATTGCAAGCATCAGTAATACACAATGCCATCTAGATATACCCTGACGAAAAATACCGAATATTGAATACGAAGGGTTGTAATCTGCTTTTCCATACCGTTAAATTTTAAAAAGAACAAGAACAAAAAAAATTGCCCACAATGTCTTTTTTAATTTTTTTTTTTTAAAGTAACGAGTTGCTAACGAGTACCAATTCAAAAGTAAACGAATAGTAACGAGTAGTCAAAAGTAATCAAAATTACAACACTACCGTCAAATGTGTTGGGCTAATATATAAAGGGTTTGTCCGAAAATTACATACATTTAAATATCACTCGATCTGGAAGAATTTAGATAGACTTCTACAAAATCTATAGATTCAATATTTAAGTCGGCTAATGCCACTTAGGGTGGAACACAATGTTAGTAAAAAAAATTTATTGGGAAACATTTAAATCTGAAGCAATTATTAAGGAAACTTCGCCAGAAGTTTATTTATGGTTTTATCGCTCGATTATATGTATTAGAAGTTTAGGAAAATCTAGCAGTCATTTTTAACAACTTTTCGATTCAGCCAGTGGCGATTATACAAGGAAAATGTTGGTATTTTGACCAATTTTTGTTCGAAATCAGAAAAACATATATACTGGGAGCTTATATTATAAATCTGAACCGATTTCAACCAAATTTTGGCAACATAGCTCAATGCTAATTCTTACTTCCTGTGCAAAATTTCAATTTAATCGGATTAAAAGATTGGCCACTGTGGTCATATGAGTGTAATCGGACCGACCACCCGGCGAACGATATATATGTGAGCTATATCTAATCGTTGCAACCGATTTCAATCAAAATTTTGGCACAGCTTGACTACACTACTAACTTGTACTCCTAGCCTGCAAAATTTCAACCAAACTTGCGGGCTAAAACTCTGGCTTCTGTGGCCGTATATTTCCATATCGGGTGAAAGGATAATTTATATGGGGAGCTATTATATAAATCTCGAACGATTTCAATAAAATTTGGCCACACTTGACTATAAGCCTACTAATTTTTCTTCTTATGCAAAATTTTTAGCAAATTAGGGTAAAACTCTGGCTTCTGGGGCCATATAAGTCCATATCGGGCGATATAAGTCCATATCTTCCAAAATCAATAGAGTTCTATTCTGAGCCAAAACACATACTTGTGCCAAATTTGCACATTTAAAACTGCGACCTAGACTTTGATTACAAAAATGTGTTCACGGACAGACGGCGACATGGCTATATCGACTCAGGAGCCCACCTGAGCCATTTTGGCAAAGACACATGTGTTTATCTCCTCTCCTTCTGGGTGTTGCAAACATATGCACTAAGCTTATAATACCCTGTATCCACAAGTGTTGGGCGCAGGGTAGTAATGAAATTGAATTTGTTTAACTTTAAATTTAAAAACTTAGTGAAACAATGACATTTTTTAATCAGGCTAAAAACATTACACCGAAAGAATTCTTTTCTTTATTTTACGAAGAATCTCATTAATTATATCTTCGTGAATTCCTTCATAAACAACGAAATTTTTTCATTCATTTTTCGTAAATTTTACGAAGAACAATTACGAATATACGAAACGTCTACGCAAATATTTCTACATTAATTCGTCTTCGTAAAAGCGTTTCGTACTTTTTAAACAAAACTTTCTTAAAATTTCATGATTTTTGTGAAGAAGTTTTTACGAATTTATGAATATAATACAAAGCATTCTGCGGTTTAAAATTTTTTCATAAAAAGTACGAAACAATTTCTTTAAAATAACGAAGAACTTTCATTGAAGTTGTAAAATTTCGCGACATAAATTGCTTCCTGATATGTGCTTGAGGTGTATTCCTCTATTCTATTTTCTTTATGCATTGTCTTTGCCTACTTCTCATTTTGGGCTTGATAGCCCACGCCTCTATGAATAAAAGTGAAGCAAATAAAACTAAAAATTATTCAAAACTTAAGATGTAAAATAGTGATGAAATTTTACACACTTGTTACTACAACAAATGCACTTTCGGACTATGAAAATTTTTTCTAAAAGTTCGAACATTGTGGAAAAAAGTACGAAATTGCTTTCATAAAAGTAGGAGAAGATTTTCAAAAAAAAAGCTAGGAATGCTATCATACAAACTACGAAAAAATTAAAAAAAAAGAACTTTTCTTCGCTTAAAAAGTACAAAAATATTCGTACTCTTCTAATCAAAAGTTCTTTTGGTTTGTAAAACAATGACAAATTTCGTACTGTTAACGAAATTTTTTTTCGTTCTTTTTTACGAGAAAACTCTTTTGGTTGGGAAATGGGTTGATTCTTGCTTTGTTTAATAAATATCTTCTTAAAATGATATGTTGTAAGTTTCAAAATTTGGGCAATGGCCTACAATAACACCTTTTAGGGTCGACAAACTTTTGAATATCATCAAGCAAACGAAAGTCAACATCAAACAAATGAGAGAATAATGTTGACAAAAGCGCTGTTAAATTAACTTGGTAATTTATCAAGAATCGGACAATCACTCCTTGTAATAAACGCAAGCAAATGAACGGCTAATTGACGACAGATGAGACATTATCAATAGGATTCAAACGATTGTTGCCTTCAGTAACCCAAGGACAGCCTTGTGCCCGATGCATATCACACCTGGTGTCAGTTATAAGGCTAATTAGATCTCCAAATTATTGAAATACAGAGCGGAAAGCAAGTCATATTATTATTACAAAAAGATATAAACATATTACGATTCCGCTCATTGAGCATTGCAGCATCCCATTGAAGCCATTGTAAGAGATTTCCAATAGTCAATATGTGCCATTTCTTCAATTATCACTGGGGCAGGCACTCAGATACTCCCCACGTAACGTTACGACTGTTGCGTCGAGATATTCTTTCGAAAAAGCGAAAAATTCCGTTAAAGTACGTGACTTGTTACAAACTTCCGACTAACCACTGTGTGCCATGGTTAAATTGAATTATTAAAAAGAGAATTATCTAAAAGTGCCAGCCGATAGGGGGACCAAACTAACGCAGCCCAACGAAACATTCGTTGCAAGTTGCTTTTCATATTTGCTGTCATTTTTATATTGTGTTTAATTTTTAATGCAAAAAAGAAAAAGAGAGAAACTAAACAAAAAGCCAAATATATTTTTGATTTAATTCTCAAATAAAGTATTTAAGCTTAATTCACTACCCGTAGACATATGGTAATTGTATGTAGCCGGTTCATATTGTTTTGTTCTAAAGTTTCCGCCTGACTTCTTAATCGCGACGGACGGAGTTTCAGTCAGATGGGTATGGTAAGCGCTGAGTATTTTTTGCGTTGTTTTTCCATTCACAAATATTTTGAGCCTGGTTAACCACAGGCACAGTGGCATTGCCGGTAGACTTCTTGCTTATGCGAATGTTGGGGCTGCAGTAGTTCGCGGTGTCGATTGTTTATTGGCGGTTTTGTCTGGGGGTTGGTCGTTTGAATAACAAATTGCGCTCGTCCTTCAAAAATATGATTCGTTCTTACTCATTGCGTTTGCAGAAAATTGCAAATGCAGTTGGTTAGATTTCACATGAAACAATCCAAACAAAAGCTTGATGCCTTAGTAATCCATACAAGCAAATGGGTTTGAATGGAATGGTCATAGTTGGATTTTCGTGTTGAACAAAAACAATTAAAATATTTGTGTTGAAATTTGATGCCGTGCGTCTATCATATATGATTGTATCAATGTTAAAAAAACACCCAGGCACACTGGGTAAAACAAGCTACACAAGCATTTATTTTTCGTATAAAACTAAAAAAATGCGCTAGCGGGGAGTATCTTCATTAATTAATCAACTTTAAATAAAGATTGAAGTTAGTTACACATTTATTTTTCTTTATTGGGAATTAGGGTGATTTTTTATAGAATTCAAATAGGCAATTTTCCCGATTTTCAAACTATTCGACTTTTTTCTCAATGTCGACTTAAGTCGATTTTGGTAACTCTAAACATCATATTTAAACAATATTGCCGCGCAACTCTATATACCTAAATGGTATTAGAAAAATTGTATTTAAATTTCATTTTTAAGTTTAGTTTATTTTCTAAATTAATAATTTTAATTAATATATAAGAACTATCATTTTAATGTAGTTCTAATTTAATTAAATTAATTTTTAGTTTCATTTTTGTACAGTAAATTAAAATAATTGACATTAATTAAGTGGTGTCTATTATTATTAAATTTAAAAAATCAACTAATTAATTTTTCAATAAATTATTTTAAACATGTATTTACAACCACGGTTTATTTTTTACTGTCTTGGTAGATTGTAGAATTGATTGATGTTTTGGTAGATTTTGCAAATTATTCCTCTCCAACAAAGAGGTGCTTCACAAATGTTCTGTAGCCGTAAAATTTTTACAAAATTTTCTATAGGAATAAAATTTGGACTAAATAAAATTTTATCAAAATTTTCTATAGAAATAAAATTTTGAGAACATTTATGTAGAAATAAAATGTTTTACAAAATTCTATAGAAATAACATTTTTAACAAAATTTAGAAAATTAAAAATTTGACAAAAGTATCTTGATAAATACAAAATTTTGACATAAATTTCTATAGGAAAAAAAATTTTGACAAATTTTTCTATAGAAATAAAATTTGGACAAAATTTTCTTATAGAATTAAAATTTTTGACCAAAATTTCTATAAAATAAAATTTTACAAAAATTTTCATATAGAAATAAAATTTTGACAAAATTAGAAATAAAAATTTGACAAATGTATCTATAGATACAAAATTTTGAAAAAGTTTTCAATAGAAATACAATTTTGACAAAATTTTCTATAGAAATATAATTTTTGACAAAATTTTCTATAGAAATACAATTTGAAAAAATTTTCTATAGGATACAATTTGACAAAATTTTCTATAGAAATACAATTTGACAAAATTTTCCTATAGAAATAAAATCTTTCCATTCGTTTTGTTTTGTTATTGTTGGTTTTGTTCATTTTAAGCATTGTTGTTTGTCTTTTTATTTCATCTTAATAATGATATGATAGCCGGCTTTATGCCGAAAAATAAATTCGTAACAAACATATCTCTTTTCCTTATTGAATTTGACAGTTGGCACAGGAAAAAGAGAGTATGTTTTGTTCGAATTTATTTTTCGGTATTAAGCCGCTATCATACAAAACCTTTTTTCGGAAGGTTCAAGTGTGGTTCATTGTTGGTTAATGAACTGCCTGAATTTATTCTGATAATTGGTTGATAGTTCTTGCCTGCAATTACGAGGATTGCTGATGAGGAATGTGGTAATTCCGCAAAAAACGTGCGTCCAATCCAACCACTCTTGCAGTCGTATAGGGCTTTGCCCAAACAATTTTGACAAACATTCTTTCCTCTGTTGGTTAAGCTACACTTTAGTTTAGTCAATGTATGCCGTTTTAAGCGAATAAAAGAAATAAAAATTTTGACCAAAATTTTCTTATTAGAAATAAAAATTTTGACAAAAATTTTCTATAGGAAAATAAAATTTTGACCAAACTTTCGTATAGAAATAAAATTTTGAACAAAATTTTCTATGAAATAAATTTTGACAAAATTTTTCTATTAGAAATAAAGTTTTGACCAAAATGTTTCTATAGAAATCATAAACTTTGACAAACATTTTCTATTAACAAAAAATGTGGACAAGAATTTTCTAAGAAATAAAATTTTGACAAATTATTATAGAAATACACAAATTTTTGACAAAATTTTCCAAAACAAATAAAAATTTTGACAAATAATTTTTTTTCTCAAAATTTTGGTAAGATGATTTTGCTCGAGCGGCAACACTTGATTACCACACAGTTAGATAAAAAGTAGCTTATATGGCGAAATCGTAATATGAAGTTTATTTTAATTTACTTTCTTGGATTAGACCAATTAAATTACAATAACAAAATAAAGTAAATTAGATTAAAGAAGTTTAAAATATGTAGTGAAATTTATTGAGTTGTATTACTATAGCTCATTTAAATCAATTACAGTTTTTAAATTGTAAATCAAAAACTATATTTAAAATGCGTTTAAATTAAAATCTAAACATGTTAAAGTTTTATAATAAATATAATTAATTTAAGCTAAAGAAATTTATTTTAAATAAAAAAATATTATAGCAATATTAGTAGATAAAAATAGAGTATTTCATGTTTTTTTTTTTCTTAATGATAATATTGTAATTAAAATTTTTTAAGTTTGATTAGTTTTGATGGCGGATCCAATTTGCTTTAATTAATTAGAATCAAATTAAATTTACAATAGAACGTAACGTAATCACAAATTATGAATAATCCTGTATATGACACTAAACTAATGGTAAGATAACGTAAAATTTTATAAACTCACTGATCCCTGTGATGAGTTTAGGACAGAATGCGCACAAAGCGCACATTCCCATAGATTTTTATTTGTTTAATAAAGTACGAAATTCATCGTCCACATGTTCCCAACCATAAAAAAAATAATATTTGCACATAAATGAAAACCCCAAGTTTCCCATGGGTTGGTTGATCTATACAAAATTGCAATGATTAAATAAGTTTTCACATAAAAATGCAATAAAAAACTGAATTACAATCATAGGCGAAAAATTATTGCTATCAAATAGATGTAATTCCAAAGTGACCGAAATATTAACCAAATTGCTCCGCCATCCAAAATGATATTGAATAGTCGTTTTGCAACAAAAACAACTTAAGGCCAACCTCTGAAATAGGTTGGCAAAAAGATTTTGCTTAGAAATGATCCGTTGGCATTTCAAGCTTGAAATTTTCGTTCGCAACATTTTTAATGCCAAAATGACACATAATTTGTTATTGAAAGCAAGATTTGCTGTTCTTCAATATGTGTACACCGAAAAAAAGAGTAAACTGTTTTATAGGAACGAGAATTGAGCTAAATTTTACTCCACATTTTGAGATTTCCACAAAGCGTTGTTAAAACGAGGAACACATTTTTTATCCCAAATTACAAAAAAAAAAAACCAATAGGCTGAGTGAAGCTTTACTCGTATGATGTAAAGTTGAATGAATATATTACAAATGTAAAGATAGCAATTAGCGTCATTATCTCTTTGCAGTATTGCCGTCAATTCCTATCTACTTCTCGTAGCCGAATATCGATTACAATCAATTTAAATGCTTTTAGAACACAAACAAATAACAATGTAGTGAATAATTAAGTTTTTTTTTTTTAATGAACCATCAAACACTCATGGACAAAGTTGATTTAATTTTGAAACTAATATGGATAATAAAGAATTAAAACTGTTTGACTTTATATAATAAACTTGATTTTTATTTCGTCTTTCAAAAGCGGCATAATTAGAAATTGTGAGTAAGTATATTTTTCGTTGCTTAGAATTAAGTTGTGAAAAACCGAAGCCTGCCAATTGATTATTCGTTACAGGTTCACATTTCACCTCGCTTCAATTTAATCTACGGTCATAATCATTAATGCCACTGCGTTTGTGGTGAAACAACTGTATAGAGATGGTGGGCTCACCGCCCATAGTGGCATGAAATATAAGCATTTAATAGAATATGATTCGTCATTTATTGTCCTTCTTTGAACTGGAATTTTGCTTTTAATTCTCGGCTTTTCAGGTATAAGGCAAAAAAAAATACACTGTAAACCTCTAGGGTGGCAATTTCTTGACCTACCACGGATGAAAAAAACTGTTTTTCATATATTTGGAGTAGCTTAAAATTATATGTTTGCGGAACTCAATTTTTTTTAGCAACATTATTTTTTTAATGCTCTTCAAAACAAACAAAAAAATTAGCATAACATCTTAGCAACACTATATGTTAATATGATAGACATATGTTTGGTCACATACATTTTTTAATTAATATTGTTTGGATGCAAACATATATTAATTAGAAATAGTTATAATAAAACATATATGTTTTTAGATAGGGCAGGACCAATTGGTGTCTTTATAAATATATATGCACAAAGAAAAGTTTTTAATATTTTTTCTATAGTGCTATTCCTAAGGTGAAACATAATCATTGCCTGTTCTGGGTCACACGCATTGTGCAACCACACTAACACTTTCTACACACACACACCAAAGTTAGTTGTCTGAGTCACACGTGTGAACACTTTTTTCGGACCTTTTAATCGAAAAATGCTGACAGCTGATTTTTTTCTGCAAGCCATATTATTTGCAGACAGAAATTATAAACAAAACTTATTTTGCCGGTATAACATAAAAAAAAATTAAAAGTAAGTGCGTAATTCAAAGCCATAAAATGCTGCCGGATTTTGTTAGCAGTGAATATGTAAGGACAAGAGCATTTATCAAGAAACCAAGGCGACAATTGCGTGATGCCTTCAAATCTGTTTTGATTTGTTTTTTTTTTTCTATCCCTCCTCAATGTTACTCATGAACAAACGATCGCCGTGTCCAGGGCTGCCAGTTTTGCCGATTTATCGGCATTTTGACGATTTTTTACTAAAAAAAAAGCAAATGCCGATTTTCCGATTTTTGCCCCAAAAATGGCATTAGCTGCGTTCAAAAATTTTGACCAGAAGCTGTTCGTTTACACGCTTAGAGCCAGCAAAAGAGAGAATATATTTTGACCAGTTGGCCAGATACAGAAATTGCGATAGTTTTGTAAAGATTTCATACATGTTGGCAGCTATTTACCTCATTTTACACCTACAGTATTTAGGTTATACGGTTACCACTCTTGCCAAAAATTTACTCCACCAAAATTTTGAAGACAATTTTACCAAAAATCTATCAAATAAAAAAAAATATTCTTAAGCTTCGTTGATCAAATTTTTTGTGGTTTTTAGTATATAAAAAATTGTTTTTATTCGAAAGAATGATTTTATATTGAATGATAGAAAATTTTATTTTTACAGAAAATGTTGTTCAAAATTTTTTATTTCTACAGGAAAATGTTGCTCAAAATTTTAATTTTCTATAAAATTCGTCCAAAATTTTATTTTCTATAAAATTTTCGTCCAAAATTTTTATTTCTAGAGAAATTGTATTTCTGTTTTGAAATTTTGTCGAATTGTTATTTCTCGCTTTGAAAATTTTTGTCCAAATTTTGTTTTCTGTATAACATTTTGTCAAAATTTTAGGTTTTAAAGAAATTTTTGTCAAAAATTTATTCTATATAACAATTTTGTCAAAAATTTTTAGCTTCCTATATAAGATTGTTGCAATTTTTTTTCTATATGTAAATTCTTTGAAAAATTTTATTTCTAAGAAAATTCGTCAAAAATTTATTATCCATAGAAAATTTTGTCAATTTTGTAACTTCCGAACGAAACAAGCTAGTCGACTTGAAACTTGGCCACAAGTAGTTGGAATGTAGGTCGGATTGGTACGTATAGCCCCCATATAAAACGGACCCCATATCTTTGCGAGGCCTCTAAGAGAAGCATATTTCATCCGATCGGCTGAAATTTGCGTACATGTGTTAGTATATAGTCTCTAATAACCATGCAAAAATGGTCCACATCGGTCCATAATTTATACTATAGCCCCCCATATAAACCGATCCCCGATTTGGGCTTGCTATGCCTCTAAGAGAAGCAAATCTCATCGATCGGCTGCAAATTTGCTAGTGTTAATATATGGCCTCAAACTCTCATGCAAATAACCACACGGTCCGATATATTATATATATTCCCCATATAATTACGCATCCCCCGATTTGGCTTGCGAGGCCTCTAAGAGAAGCCAAATTTCATCCGATTTCCGGCTGAATATCGTACATGGTTGTAGTATATGGTATCAACAAACCATGCAGGAATTGGTTCTCTATCTCTATATAAATATAATTGCTCCCGCCTTCGACCGTGAGGGCCTCGGTCCATGACGTAGGGACAGCGTACACACCATGATCCGGACCATGCGGGGTGGAGGCAGATTGGATTTTGACCAGCCTACAGCAGAAGCGACTCATCAACGGTATATTAAAACACAAGATCAAATATTATGTTATTTCAATTAAAAACTAATGTATTAGTTAATCAAATATTGCTAAAATTCTATTACTTCATCATATCAATACTAAAGTTAGTGTTCAAACTTAATGATAGATTTGAATAAAAATAATACACATCCTACGCAATGCGTGCTCCCACAGAAGGCATTAATTCGAAAACGTTGAAAATCAATGTAAAGAAACTGGTTATTCCGATATCTCTCTTAAAGGAACATTTTTTATCCTCAATCCATAGATATCAATTCCGAACATATTCCATCCCCACTAACTAACCTGTACATTCATGCATGGAGCCTCAACATTCGCTCCGTCGCGCTCTTAAGAGTAGGCAAATTATAATTCGCCTCAATTTAGAAGTGTATGCAAGGAAGAACATAAGTCACTGATTCACAAGTGAGATGTCTCAAGCGAAACAACAAGAACTGCTTCTGAACTGATTCTATCCTTATCAATGTAAACTTCATTACTGAGTGGTCCCACACGATAGTAACATACTCTAGAATGGTGGCTTCTTTAAACAAGGCGCAGTAAAAAGGTTGCTTTTGTAACATAAGGCCGTCGAAAACTTCCTTCGCACAACGCTTTTATGAACCCTAGCTAACCCCATACGCCTTAGCTCACCATCGAATCAATTATGACCATTAAAATTTAGTCTACGATCCATAACAATGTCAAGATCAATAAAATAATACAAACAATATTTTGTTTGGACCAATACTGAAAATATATATGCTTGAAACAGAATGTGTTTGTATACATACATATTTCATATTACAACATATTTCAGCTGCCCACAAAAAAATATTTTTTTCCAAAATATCCTTTATTGTTAAATTTGTAAGTATTTATTTCTGATAGACGTTGCCGCAACCTGCAAAGAGGAACGATAGCCAGTTTAGACGTCCACATCTAAAAGGTCTAAAAAAATGCTTTTGTTTTCAAAATAAAAATTAATTTGGTCATTATAACATACACAGAAAAAAACTAAACTGTTATGAGAATAATTAACTATCTCGTGCGAAAATTAATTTAAATTTTTTTAAATTTTGAGATTAATTCAATTAGCGAAAATTTTCTGACAAAGCAATGTTCAATAGACCTTCAGAGAACTGGAGAATTCCAGACTATGGAAGGTATGAGCATCTACTCAGTTCATCTACAAATTTGCTTAAATTAGAGACTGTATCTTTTATGTCGGATCATAGACCCTACACTAATTTTTTTTAACAAAAGATTTTCATCTTCACTTAAAGATTTTGATATAGATTCCAAGTAAAAATTCGACTTGTTGCAAATAAAAACATACACTGAAAAAGCAGTGAACCCCTGGTTACATTTTGGTTA
>PGFW01043485.1:15431-30026 GCA_003123925.1 Haematobia irritans | reverse complement strand
AAAAACACTCTAAGAAACTGGAACATACTTAAAATCAAATTATTAATAATGAAAAATAAAAACAGAAAATCGATTAAGAAACAAACAAAAAAAAATTGTATTTCTTTTAAGGCTTTCAACAAACAAACAGTTGGGTAATCATCTTTAAATTACACATGTTCACATTTGAAGATTAAATGTATATACAATTTTCTTAAAAGGTTCTTTAATTATTTATTGATTTATTTTTTTATTTAAAAAATTAAAACTATTATTAAATTTTTTTCAAATACTTGTCTTAGCTATGAGTTTCGTCTGTCCTCTTTTACTTTACATTCTTTCTCATGTGTATGTGTGTATGTATAGATTTTAGGTTCTTAGCAAGAAAATTTAACTTATTTTAACTACCCAAGAGGTTCTTTTTATTCAATTTTGAATAACTCGCTTTTTTCATACTTTATTTTCTTTGCTTCAAAAGCTTTAAATTAAAATTTTGTTGACGAAAATTATAAATCCCTTCTACAAAAATTGCGAATTATTGAAAGTATTTGAGGTCAATCGTTCCAGTGTTGCATTGTATTAGAAATAATAAAAAATATTAAAAAACAAGTAAGGAAAGTCTAAAGTCGGGCGTGGCCCGACTATTTTATACCCTCCCACTTTGTAAGCTTCCACATTTCGATACCAATATTTCAAATCCGTGGTCCAATGTGTTGGCATGCTATTATGAATCCATACAATATATTCTTGGTATATCTGAGCAGATCTGTACAGAGTTCTGCATACTTATACATTTTACATTAAGTCGGTTTAATGCGCTGAGGATTTTGAGAATACAATGTTTAGTAAAAAATAGAGGCGAAACATCTAAACTATGACACCAAAATTTTGAGGCAACCTCTGTGTCCGTCATATGAACGGAAAAACGGGGCGAAAGATAATATAATTGGGAGCCTATATCAAAAATACATGAACTGATTTCAAACCAAAACCAAACACGCATATCCGGAACTTACATTTTACGCCTCGTGCAAGTTTCAAAGTTCTAATTCTACTCCCTTCCTATCAAAATTATCCACGTAAATCAGAGTAGCACTTTTTGCCTCTGTGGCGCATATTAGACCAAAATCGCGGGCGAAATGATATTATATAGGGAGCTATATCTAACATCTGAACCGACTTCAACTAAATTTGCACACTTAACGAATACTATAAAACGTACTCCTAATGTAGCCAAAATGATCAAAGCAACTCAGCGGCAAAATCTGGCTTTATTGAGGCCGTATTAAAATCCACAACGGCTAACGGAAAGCATATATATTGGAGCTATATCTAAAAATCGGAACGATTTTAACCAAATAAAAGCACACTTAACGATACTATTAAACGTACGTTGTCTGTTGCCAAAATTTGAAGCACATCAGGGCAAAAACTTCTGCGGCTTTTTGGGGCCATATAAGTCCAAATTTTTCGGATGAAAGTATATATGGGAGCTTATATCATAAATCTGGTACCGATTTCAACTTAAATTTGGCACAATTAACGATACTATTAAACTTTACTCACTTGTACAAAATTTAAATCGAATCAGGGGGCAAAACTCTGGCTTTTTGAAGCCAATATTAAGTCAAAAATCGGCAGACGAAAGGATATATAGGGAGCTATATCTACAATCTGGCAACGAATTTCAACTTTAAATTTTGGCACAATTAACAGAATACCATTAACACGTACTTCGATTGTGCAAATAATTGAAGCAAATCAGAGCAAAAAAACTCTCGCTTTTGGGGCCATATAGTCCAATATCGGAGCCGAGAAGATAATATATGGGAGCCGTATATATAAATATGAACCGATTTAGCTTTTGATATTTGGCAGTTTTTACGGGTAACTGACACAAAAACATTCAAGAATGTACAAACATTTGAAAGAACGTCAGGTTCATAAAATACCGTGAAATTATGAATTCAAATCGGTGATAACTATATATGGCAGCTATTATCTAAATCTGAACCGATTTTTTCTCCAAAATTGCAATAGCGATTGTCTTCTTACCCCGAAGAAAGACGTTATGGTCAAATTTGAGCGACGATCTGACTTAAACTTGCGACCTGTACTTTGTGCAACAAAATTAACATTACAGACAGAGGACCACGACCCAGACAGACGGACAGAAGGACACTCAGAATTTAAATTTCTAAGCCGATCGGTTTACTAAAAGATGGGTCTATGACAATATAATTTTTGCTCGGCGTTTTACATTCACAAACATGCCACAAATTTATTATACCCTGTTACCACAGTAGTGGTGAAAGGTGTATAATATAAAAATATTTATTTGGGTAAAATGTTTACATGATTTTTTGATTAATTTCGCAATTCCAAAACCTGCATTCGAGATCACACCTAAATAAAACTGATGCAAATTTTACAGTTCACGGCTGTTGAAATTGTTCTGTGAACAATCCCTTTCTTATGATCAGACCATTTTCAAATTCATTGCTTCTACGCCAATTTTTGCACCACTTCCGGATCCAAAAAGGAAAAATTGTCACTCACTAAGTTCAAATCGGACGAAAGATATATATGGGAGCTATATGCAAATCTGAACCGGTTTTAACCAAATTTGGCACACATAACAGTATCATTAAACTGTGTCTCTGAAATTGAGTAAGTCAGTGCAAATTCTGGGGCCTCTGTTGCCATATGAGCTCTAACTCGGAACCGAAAGATATATGGCGAGCGAGCTATATCTAAATTCTGAACCCGATCTGGCTGATATTTTTTATGACTCTCAATATATATCTTTCGCCCGATATTGGACTTAATACGGTCCCAGAAGCCAGAGTTTTACCCCCAATTTGGTTTGACATTTGCACTAGGGAGTGTGCCAAATTTTATTATTATATGAAATCGGTTCAGATTTTTAGATATAGCTTTCCCATATATATCTGTTTGCCCGAGTTACACTTCATATGACCACAGAGATCAATTTTTTGGGGCAGCAATATGCATATCTGAACGCATTTCAATTTCAAAATTTTTAGCACACTTTGATAATACTACAAATTGTTACTTGGTTGAATGGAAAATTTCAAGCAAAATTCAGGATAAAAACTCTGTAAGTACCTATCGGTGCGAAAGTTAATAATATGAAGAGCTTATACTTTAAACATTGAGATTCGATTTCTTGGCGTTCTTTTCTGACAGAAACTTGTTCAGAATATTGAAGTTCGATTGGACTAAAACTGAGACCTGGTATTAAAGAAAATATGTTTACAGACAGATTGACGGGCAGGAGCCCACCACTGAAGCATTAAAGGGTTTGATACGGTCAAAATTCTTTGGGTCAAGGGAAAACGCTGTGTAAATCGCAGGTGAATTCGTTTATTTAAAAAAAATCATATTAAATTTCTTTCAAGTTCAATTAGTATTAAAATTCAGCGAAAAAATATTCAGTTATGGCTTATCGCCTTTTCAAATCCAATTTGCCGGGCCTCACGGCTTGAACACTAGCCATCGGATTTTGTTACAGCCACGCTTGTCCCACCTTTCTTCGTCCGCAGAAAAGCCAGTTTGCCTTGAACCTGCTGCGCTCGTCCTTTTAGAAGTAGTTTTTTGGTTCTTTCTTAGGTTTAGCAGCGACGGCCGGAGTTCCGCTTTGACACATAGCCCAGTATTCTCAATTGGGCGGAGCTTTGGCGTGTTGGAAGCGGTTCTTGTCCTTGGGAACCACTCTGCACGTTTGTTGGCGCCGTACCACTCCATCGGCCTTTTTACCCGTAATGGCAATGACTGCCAAATCCAGGCCAAAACAGTTACGCGAACAACCGTGTTTCTTCATGGAAAGGCAGCAGAGATTTATTCCAAACACTCTTTCTTCACGTAATTTCTTGGATTGCAGTTCCCGGAAGCTATTTTGAAAATGCTGCTTTTCAAGCCACAGGTACAGATGGCTTGCCTAAACCAGATATTTGCGACTTTGACAGTTTTATGTGCTTAGATAAATATCTGCCTACCTTTCCCCTTCCTTTTGACCGTATAAAACTCCTGTTCCCGGTGGAAGCTGCTTGTTAGTCGGTTTGAGCGTAGGTTTCGTCGTCCATTACCACGGCAGTCAAATTCGTCAAGCAATTCGTCGTGTACAAGCCTCCGGGAATCGCGCTTTGTTTTTATCATCGCGATTTTGGAAGTCAACTACCTTCTTGTAATGTCGCATAGTCCGGCCTTGGTTTTTTTAGTCGATGCTACGGTTTGTAGACGAATACACCCAGTTATTGCGCATCTCGAGAGAGAGAGGTTTAGGGTTTCGACTTGAAACTACCGGCAACTTCTCTTTGTCGTCTCAGACGGCTTCCGGTTTTCGTTTCCCCCCGATCCAGACTTCATGGCTGTCGAACAAACGTTCCCCATAACACTTTAATTACATTTTGTAACCGGTTGATTTGGAACTTTTTAGCGAATTTTTTGCCAGCTTTGCGTTACGCGAAGTAGCTCGGATTTTCGGCGGATTGCGCTAGAGCAAAATTTTTTTGAATACGCTGAGTGCTCTTCTTGCTTTGCGGACGGCATTTGACAAACTGTAAGAGTAGTGGAATTACCAAAATTCAAAAATAGGCAGGCAACATTTCACACAACACACCACCTTCAAATGAGGGGTGATTTCAGGTTTTTTTAAATTGCAAAATTGACTAAGAAATACCTGTCATAGTTTATCATTGACAAACAATGTTGACCGGATCACCCTTTATTCTATTTTTATGTAAGTAACTTGGCCACTAAACACAATCAAATGCAAAAATTTATCCGATATCGGTCCACAATTTATATATAGCCCCGATTATAAGCCGAGGAGCAAATTTACTCTCAGAATAAAATTATTTTTTTCGTATCATGTGAAGAACTTTTCCTACACTTCTCTAAAAATATTAAAAATTACGACTACTGCGTGCATTAATATAAAATCGACTTTTTTCTAGTTGCTTGCTTAAAAGCGATTAGTTACAATAATTAGACCAATATTACAAAGTCTTTAAGAATTCGAGTTCGTCTTTTCGCTTCATCATACTAAATCATTAATTTGATAATAAAAATGTTATTATAATTTCTTCCTTATTCTCAATTTTTAATTGGAGCATCATCATATATGTTACGTTAAATATTATTAAATTTAATCTTATTACCTCGCACACATGGCCTTAATTAAACCAAAACAAACGGTCAGCTATTTAAGTTAAACATACCCGATAAAATTTTTGAAAGCTTTCATGAGGGAGAATTTTCTCATTACGAAAATTTCTTGGATCAATAAATTCTTTCATAAATTATTATTGAAAATTAGAACAAACAAATATGATATCCAGATGAAAGGATAGCCAAAAACCAAGTTAATATTTAAATAAACAAAAAATTTACCAGAATTAAAAATGCACATAGCACATATTCATTACTTAATATAAAATTATTTATCCCTCAATAACTATTGATGTTATAAAAACAGCAATAGACAATAATCATAAAATTTATAATATTGCCAAATATTATATAAGACGTAGAATTCAAAATTAAAAGTAACTTACAGTGAAACCTCTAAATGTTGGGACACTAAAAGTAAAGCTGAACACCTCTCAATGATGACAAAATTTTTAGTAGGACCGTCGGTTGATCCACTTCTGAGAGGTATCATATATGTTGATTTGTGCATATCCATTAGAGGTCTGAGCTGCCTAAAAATAAAAAAAAAAACTTGTAAATAAAATATTCTAATAAACTATAAATAACCAGCAAACAACACACCGTATTCAAATAATTGCCGCCAAAGGTAATACATAACATATGCTAGTCACATTTTAATTCTTTTATAATTTTCCCGCCATATGCGTTCTATCTGGGAAGACTCTCTATTATCAATACTTCCCAAGTTTCATCACCACCAACCCATTTCCAATCAAACATTACCGATGGTACTGAACGTAATTGCTATTTGAAACTGTTGTACATTTGAAGTGGGGCGTTAGAAATTTAAACAACATCATTTAAAGAAAAAACTACATGGAAACTTTATAATAAATTAAAAATAAAAATAATAATAATAATAAAAACGAAAGAAATAAACATACAAGTACATTCATATTTGTTTTTATTAATTGTTTAACCTGCGTTGCCTGTAGATTATTAGCCTTGTCATTACTATTGGCGGTCAGGTTTTATTATTTTCCATAATTTATTAACATTGGAATTGCCTCGCCACTAGTCGTTGGTAGTTTGTAGACTATGTCGCGTAAATTTTATTATAATGGCTTTTTGCATTTTTATTGGCATATTCATAGACAAAAATAATATACAAGTGAAAATTTTCCATTTAGATTTCAGCTTTGAAATAGTACACGATTTAATAATAAATAAGTCTCATTAATATAGTCGGTGACGATCCAGCTATTTCTAATATCGAAAATTTTAAAGCGGTGTTTCCAAAAGAAGCTACACATGGACATGAAATTTTGTCCTCTATAAGGGCTCAGAAGTCAAATCTGGTGGATTGGTTTATATGAGGGGGCTATATAAATTTATTTTTGCCATGGTTGCTTAAGAGGCCACAACAATGCTGGATTGGATGAAATTGTACTTCTCTAAGAGGATCCACAAACACAGTTGCCACTTCGCTGCCAAAAGAATCTACCAACATTTTTAAGGAAATTTTCACAACAAAATTTTATTTCTATAGAAAATTTTGTCAACATTTTATTTCTACAGAAAATTTTTGTCACAATTTTATTTCTACGAGGAATTTTTAGTCAAAATTTTATTTCTAATTGAAAATTTGTCCAACAATTTTATTTCTAATAGACAATTTTTTCCAAAATTGTATTTCTAAACAAATTTTGTCAAATTTCCTTATATCTATACAAAATCTTTCGTCAAAACTATTTTTTCTACTAGAAAATTTTTATCAAAATGTATATTTGTTATATGAAAATTTTGTCAAAATGTTTATTTCTATAGAAAATTTTGTCAAATTACTTATTTCTATAAGAGAAATATTGATCAAACATTTTATGTCTATAGACAAGATATCTGTCAAAAACTTATTTCTATAGAAAAATTTTGTCACATTTTTCCATAGAAAATGTTGTTTACAATTTTTATTTTTTTATTAGAAATTTTTTGTTTCAAATTTTATTCTCTATATGAAAATTTTTTTAAAAATTCTAGTTTTTTTATAAAAATTTTTGTAAAAATTTTATTTCTATAGAACAATTTTGCTCAAATCTTTTATTTTCTAAAGAAAAATTTTGTAAAAATACTTATTTCTATTAAGAAAATTTTTGTGCAAATTTTATTTTATAGGAAATTTTTCAAAATTTTTCTATTTTTATTAGAAAATCTTGTTCAAAATTTTATTTCAATAGAACACTTTGTTCAAAATTTATATTTCTATAGAAAAATTTTGAATTCAAAATTTTAACTTTCTATTAGAAAACTTTTTGTCAAAATTTTTATATTAATAGAAACTTTGTCAAACATTTTATTTCTTATTAGAAAATAATTGTCAACATTTTGATTTCCATAAGAAAATGTTGTTTAAAATCGTTATTTATATAAAAAATTTTTGTCAAAATTTATTTCTATTAGTAAATTTTATTTCTAAAGAAAATTTTGTCAAAATATTATCTCTATTAGAAAATTTTGGTCCAAAATTTATATTTTTTATAGGAATTTTGTCAAAATATATTACTTCTATAGAAATTTATGTCAAAATATTCTATTTCATATAGAAAATTTTGTCAAAATTTTTATTTTCCTTTATAGGAAAAGTTGTTATATCAAACGATTTTATGTGTATTGTCAAACAAATTTATTTCTTAATAGAAAAATTTGTCAAATTTTATTTCTATTAGAAAATTATGGTCACATTTTATTTCCATAGAACATTTTGTGTCAAATATTATTTTCTATATGGAAATTATTGTCGAAATTTTTTTCTATAACAAAACTTTTGTCAAAAATATTATTTCTTATAGAAAATTCGTTCAAATTTATTTTCTATAGAAAATTTAGAATGTAAAAATTTTATTTTTAAAGAAAATTTGCTTCAAAAATTTCGAGTTCTATAGAAACTTTTGTGCAAATTTTATTTCTATTTCTATAGAAACTTCTGTCAAAAACTTCATTGTTCAATAGAAATTATTGCTCTAAAATTTAATTTCTATTTAGAAAAATTCTGTGTCAAAATTTTATTTCCGTAAGAAAATGTTAGTTAAATTTTATTTTTATTTAGAAATTTTGATCAACATTTTTTTATTCTATATAAAAAAATTTCGATGTCAAAGTTTTATATTTCCATAGAAAACATGTTTCTTTGTTAAATAGTTATTTTTATAGAAAATTTTAGCTTCTAACATTTATTTCTATTGTAGAAATTTTGTTAAAAATTTTAGTTTTTATACAAAAATTGGTAAATAAATTTGTGTTTTTATAAAAAATTTTGTAAAAATTTTTATTTCTCATATAGAAATTTTAGTCAAAATTGTATATTTGCTTAAAAAGAAAAATTTTAGTCAAAAATATATTTCTATAGAAAATTTTGTCAAAATTTTATTTTTATAGGAAATTTTTTGTTAAAAATTTTATTTCTTATAGAAAATTTTACGTCAACATTTTATTTCTATAGAAAATTTTTGTCAAATTTTTATTTCTATAGAAAATTCTTGTCAAAACTTCATAGTCTAATACAGAAATTATGTCTAAAATTTATTTCTTTATTTAGAAAAATTGTTTGTCAAATTTTTATTCCGGTTAGAAAATGTGATTAAAATTTCTATTTTTTAATAGAAAAATCTTTGTCAGGTCAACATTTTTATTCTATATAGAAAAATTGTAGTCAAAACAATTTTATTTCCGTAAGTGAAAATGTTGTTTAAAATTTTATTTTTTATAGAAAATTCTTGTCAAAATTTTTATTTTCTATAGAAAATTTGGTAAAAATTTTTGTTTTTATAAAATTATCTGTTAAAAATTTGTGTTTTTTTATCAAAAAAAAAAAAAAAAAATTTTGTAAAAATTTTATTCATTAGAAAATTTCTTCGTCAAATTTGTTTCTTTAAAGAAACATTTTGTTCAAAAACATTTATTTTCTATAGAAAATTTATGTGCAAAATTTTTTTAGTTTTTATTAGGAAATTTTGTCAAAATTTTATTTCTATAGAAAATTTGTCAAAATTTTAATTTCTATAGAAATTTTGTCAAAATTTTATTTTCTATAGAAAATTTTGTCAAAATTTTTTATTTCTATAGAAAAATTATTGTCAAAATTTTTATTTCTATTGGGAAAAACTTCGTCAAAAATTTTATTTTTAAGAAGATTCTGTCAAAATTTTTATTTTCCCATACGAAATTTTTGTCAAAATTTCTATTTGCTATTAGAAAATTCATTGTCAACATTTCTATTTCCAATAGAGAAAATGTTGATTAAATGTATATGTATATATTAGAACTTTTTCAAACATTTTTATTCTATAGAAAATTTTGTATCAAAATTTTATTTTTTATAGAACATTTATATTTCTAAGAAAATTTGTTCACAGAATATTATTTCATATAGGAAAATTTTTGTCAAAATTTTACTTTCTATAGGAAAATTTTGTACAAAATATTATTACTTATAAGAAAATTTTGTCAAATTTTATTTTCTATAGAAAAAATTAGTTATTCAAAATTTTATGGAGAAATGTCTGTTCTTAGTCAAAAATTAATTTCAAAATTTTTTTATAGAAAATTTTTAGTCAAAAATTATTATTTCTTATTAAAGAAAATTTTGTCAAAATTTTATTTTTATAGAAAATGTTATCAAAATTTTATGTCTCTTGAGTCAACAAAATTATTTGCTATTAGAAAAATTTTGATTTCAAGATTTTTATTTCTATAGAAAAATTTCTGTTCAAAATTTATATTCTTCCATTGAAAACAATGTTTGTTAACATTTTATTTTTTTATAGAATAAATTTTGTACAAAATTTTATTTTATAGAAAATTTTGGTCAAAATTTTAGTTTCTTAATAACGAAAATTTTCGATCAAATTTTTATTTCTATAGAAATATTTTTTGATCAAATTTTATTTCTATAGAAATGTTTTAGTTCAAATTTCGCATGTCTAATAGAAATTATTGTCCAAAAATTTATTCTCTATAGAAAACATTGTGTTTCAAATTTTATTTTCCATATTAAACTGTACAATGTTAAATTTTTATTTTATATAGGAAAATTATGTCAACATTTTATTTTCTATATAGAAAAATTTTCGTCAAAATTTTATTAATCCATAGAAAATTGTTTGTTAAAAATTTTATTTTTTATAGAAAATGTTCTGTCAACATTTTATTTCTATAAGAAAATTTTGTCAAAACTATTTATTTCTATAGAAAATTTGTCAAAATTTTTATTTTTATAGAAATTTTTTTCATATAAAAATTTTTGTAAAAATGATTATTTTATTTAGAAAATTTTGTCAAAAATATTAATTTCTATAGAAAATTTTTTGTGCAAAATTTTTATTTTTATGGGAATTTTGATAAATTTTAATTTCGTATTAGAAAATTTTGTCAAAATTTTATTTCTATAGAAAAATTTTCGTCAAAATTTTATTTCTAAAGAAAAATTTTTTTGTAAAAAAAAAGTTATTTTATAGAAAATGGTTGGTTAAAATTTCATTATCTATTAGAAATTTTGTCAAAATTTATTTCTATAGAAAATTTTTGTCAAAAAAATTTTATTTTCCATAAGAAATTTTGTTAAATTTCTATTTCCATAAGAAAATTTTATGTATTTAAATTTTTATTTTTATAGAAATTTTTGTCAAAACTTTATTTCTATAGAAAATTTTGTAAAAAAATTTTATTTCTATCACGCAAAATGTTGTTAAAATTATATTTCTATAGCAAACAATTTTGTCAAAATTTTTATTTCTATTCATGAAATAATTTGTCAAATGTTATTTCTATGGAGAATTTCTTTCAACTGTGGAAACGTGATCGCAATAACAAGCCCTATAAGGAATAACATTGTTGTCGCCTTAAACGACCAACGAATACAGTTCATTGGGGGTTTTTCCCAACTCCTAATTAGTTATTTCTCGATTGGAACACCCTGTATAACGCACTAGAATGTGCTTCCTCAACATTCTGCAGAGACAGGCGGTCGATACGATCACATTAAGAATA
Source organism: Haematobia irritans (assembly GCA_003123925.1). Taxonomy (NCBI): domain Eukaryota; kingdom Metazoa; phylum Arthropoda; class Insecta; order Diptera; family Muscidae; genus Haematobia; species Haematobia irritans. The sequence continues at coordinate 18,830 of PGFW01043485.1, read as the reverse complement.
CCAGGCAGCCAGTCCGGCAGTAAACTAACAAATCGATTTTAGCAAATTTTATTGGTCTTCATTTTTTGCTGGTGTTGATGGTGCTGGTGGGACAGTCGAAAGTACCATCGTCTTCGATAGCCCCTTCGATGGTTGATTGTTTGTTTCCTTGGCCAATTGTCTAGCGCTAGAATTTGATGGCGTGATGTTTTCGTTTTGTTGATATTCCGGGCACGTGCTATGCTATTTGCATGAAGACTATTTTTTGTTGCTAATGTACTGTTGTTGTTGTTATTGCTAAATTTGCTTCTATTTGCCAGTGTTGTTAATGTTGCTTAGATCCTTAACACCCACCATTCTATTTGCATATGAAACTGAACATGATCGAGCGAAAAATCTATGTAACATGGTTGATGCTCAGTTTATATAATAGAAAATAAAAATGTTGACAAACTTTTTTATAGAAATAAAAATATGACAAATTTCTATAGAAATAAAATTTTCAAAATTTTCTGTAGAAATCTATAATACAATTTCAAAATAATGAATGTATAAAACAAATTCAGGTTAGGTTAATATGTGCAAAAAATAGCCCGATTCGATTTCAGGACTCGCTCAAAGACTATTCAAATCTCCCATTGTGGTAAAATACAATTTAGGAGATAAATAAAATTTTTATATACAATATCGATTTCTAATAGAAGATTAAAATATTTGACAAATATCTTTTATAGAAATTAGGAATGTTGAACAAAGTTTCGATAGATTAATAAATGTTATACAAATCTTTTCTATAGACCAATGAAATTTTTAATTCTTCTCTAATAGAAAAGAAACCATTGAACAAAATTGTTCTAAATAAGAAAATTGAAAAATTTTCAACAAATTCTGATAGAATGATAAAATTATTGTCAAAGAATTTCTATGGGAATAAAAATTTTTTGACAACGAATTTTTCTATAGAATAAGGGTTTGACAACATATTTTCTATAGGGAAAATAATTTTGTCAAATTTTCTATAGAAATAAAATTTTGACATAACTTGAAATTTTTTAGAATATAATGTTAACAAAATTTCGAATAGAAATAAAATTTTAAAACAAATTTTCTATAGAGAATATGATTTTTATCAAAATTTCTAATACAAATAAATTTTTGACAAAAAATTTTTGTAATAGAAAGAATTAATTATAACAACATTTTTATAGTAATAACATTTTTTGCAAATTTTCTATAGCAATAACATTTTGACAAAATTTTCTTGTAGAAATAAAATTTGACCAAATTTTCTATAGAAATAAATTTTGAAATTTTCAAATAAAAATATAATTTTGTACAAAATTTCTATAGGAATACAAGTTTGGAACATTTACTGTAGAAAATAAAATTTTGGCAAATTTTCTAATAAGAAATAATAAATTTGGCCACATTTTCTATAGAAACTAAAATGTTGACAAATATTTTCTGTAGAATAAAATTTTGTCAAAAATTTCTCGTAGAAAAAAAATTTTGTTCAAATTTTCTGTAAGAAATAACATTTTGACAAATTTTCTATTAGAAAAAAATTTGGCAGCATTTTCTATAGAAATACAATTTTGGCCAAAATTATTCTATAGAAATAAATCTTTGGCAACATTTTTAAAGAAATATCAATTTGGCACAAATGTTCTAAAGAAAAATTTTGACAAAAATTTTCTATAGTTTTCTTTTAGGAATTAAAATGTTTGACCAAAATTGTTCTATAGAAAGTAAATTTTGACCAAAAATTTTTTTATAAAAAATGAAATTTTGGAACATAAATTTTCTATAGGATACAATTTTGGCAAATTTTTCTCTAAAAATAAAAATTTTGTAAAATTTTCTATAGGAAAATAAAAATTTTGACAAAATTTGTAAAAAACAACATTTTGAACAAAATTTTCTATAGAAATAAAAATTTTGGCAAAAATTTTTTAAAGAAAATATAATTTTGGCAAAAATGTTGTTAAAAAAATAAAATTTCGGCAAGCCGGCTATCATGTAAACCTTTTTCGGAAAGGTTCAAGTGTCGGTTTATTTGGATTTTAGTGAACTTGGCCTGAATTTATTCTGAGTAATTGCTTCTAGTTTTGGCTGCAAGTAGGAAGATGCTGATGAGGAAGTTAGTGGTGAATGAAAAGGGCGTCTATCCTACATCTGACAGTTCTATAAGGGCTTTGCCAATTTAAGATTTTGAACAACTTTCATTTCTCTGTTGGTTAAGCTACACTTGTGTTTTTTCAATGTAATGGTTTTAAGCTGAAATCAAAAAACAAACAATTGTGAAACAACAATGAAAATAAATTTTGACGAAATTGTCTATAGAAATAAATTTTTGACAATATTTCTATAGACATAAAATGTCGACAATAACTTTGTCTATATGCAAAAAATGTTGGAAAGTTTTCTATAGAAATAAAATTTTGAGCAAAAATTTTCTAAAGAAAATAAAATTTTGACAAAAATTTTTATAGGGATAAAATTTTGGCAAATTTTTCTATAGAAATAAAATTTTGACGACACATTTTTTAAAGAAATAGAATGTTGACATAATTTTCAAATAGAAATAAAATTTTGAACAAATTTTCTAAGAGAATAGATTTTATCAAAATTTGACAAAGAGTTTTCTATAGAAAGAAAAGTTATAACAAAATTTTTTATTAGTAATAACATGTTACAACATTTCTTATAGTAATATAAATTTTGACAAATTTTTTCTTTAGAAAATAAAATTTTGACAATATTTTCGCTTATAGAAATTTAAATTTTGGCAAAAATTTTCTATAGAACCAAAAATTTTGACAAAATTTTCCTATAAAATTAAATTTGGGCAAAAATTTTCCGTATAGAAAATAAAAATTTTTGTGTCCAAATTTGTTGTTGAACGAATTTCTTAATATTTGTCTATAGAAAAATTTTTGACAAAATTCTATAGAAATACAATTTTTTGAAACAATTTTCTATTTAGAAAAATAAAATTTTGACAAATTTTTCTATAGAAATAAATTTTGACAAAATTTTCCTGTAGAAATAAAATTGTGACAAAAAATGTTTAAGAAACTAAAATTTTGACAAAAAATATTCTATAGGAAAACAATTTTGGGCAAATTTTCTATAGAAATAAATATGACAAAATTTTTCTATGGAATGACAATTTGAACAAAATTTCTATAGAAAAAATGTTGGGCAAATTTTCTATAGAAAATAAAAATATTTACACATTTTTATAGAAATAAATGATCTGAACAAACATTTCTATGGAATAAAAATTTGACAAATAATTTCTACATAAAATAAAAATTTGACCATACATTGTTTAGAAATAGAATGTGACAAATTTTCCATAGAAATAAAATTTTTAACAAATTTTTTCTATAGAGAATAGATTTTAATCGAAATTTC
>PGFW01043483.1:0-14881 GCA_003123925.1 Haematobia irritans | reverse complement strand
GGCCCAACATCTTTAAATTAAGACCAGGTAGGTATATACACGGATGAAAAAGACTGTTTTTCATATGTTTGGCTATAAACATTATATGTTTGGAAAACAAATTTTTAAACACAATATTTTTGAGTGCAAGCATATAATGTTCATAAACTAGCATAACATGTTTGGGACATATATGTTAATATGTTAGAACATATTATGTTTGGGACATAAAATGTTTTAATAATAATATGCTTGGAGTGCAAACATATATTAATTTAGAAATAGCCTATAAACATATATGTGTTTAGTAGCTTGGAGCGCTATTTAACAGGGAGCGATATTGAATTAAGTTGGTGGTTGTTGCTTGTTATTACAAAATTAACATTTTATTTTTCCTTGGGCAATTGATCAGCTACTTCTTTGATCCTTACAAACTGTGTGGTCCGCTGTTCGAATCCCCGTCCGGCAAAAGGTAAAATTAAAAATAAAAAAAAATCATACAATTGAATAATTTCTTCTACAATGTTTGTATTACAGAAAAAGGTGCTCAGAACTAAAAAATCTCGTGGAAGTGAGAAAGATGTGGGGGAATATACAATTGGGCAGAAACAAAATTTTGAGTATTCAGGTCGAAAACCTATGCTGTTAGCACCTATATTACCTGTTTATTTTCATAATTCATTATGATTGTAAATATATAAATAAATTAATAAAATTTTGAGCACAATATTGTTTGGGAGAATTTTTTTTAAGCATATAATATTTTTGGGTGCAAAATGCTTCCAAACATATTATATGTACAATAATAAATATTTGTTTTTTGGAAGACATACATTATTGAATTTGGATGCAAAAATACAAAATGTTGTGAAATTGACTCCAACATATATTGTTTAGACCAATATGCTTTCAACATATTATTATTGGAAGAGATCAAACATATAAATGTTTGGCAATAGCCAAAAATGTATATGCTTGAAGCAAAATATGTTTGGGAGTATATGTTACACAAGCGATTTTTTGTGAGCGTGTATATATTCATTTATTTTCCAATTTTCTTATTTAATTTGATATTTATTTCAGAAATAAACCCTTTAAGGCATACTGTTATATGCCTTTTTGACATAATACATCATTTAATATGTCAAGAAAGCACATTGTGCAAACCTACTGACGCAAATATTATACTGAAAATTTCAATTAAAATATGGAAGTAAAGCTGTAGGTTTCAAACATTTCTACGACGCAAATTTAGGGACATATTCATTTAATAGAGAATTTTTCTCATCTGAATTCGTCGACTATCAAATCCCACTCGGAAGAGGTCAGGGGTATTTATAGGAAAATGCAAAATCTTTAAATTCAATATTTTGCGAAATATGAATTTGAAAAAATGGTCTATAAAGATATTGGGTGAATATATTAATTTATATAAATATATATTATATTTATTTTCCTTTCCATTTTAGCAACGATGGATGAGTATATACAATTCATTCATGCAGTGTGAGATCCCTTTTACCAAGTTAGCATACGCACTAGTTGGTCTAAAAGCGGCGGCTACAACGATTTTTGCTACATTTGAATACCGTCCATGTTATAAAATGTAGACGTCTTAACAACTATATGGTTAGAGCAACTTTTTTGTACATGGCGTCACAACGTACCTGTTCGGGCTACATCGCTTTATCCGACTTTATATCTTATTGGGAGATTATACTCCCAATATTATATAACGGGAACGCCATATACAACAAGGCATTTTGAACACTTAATTGACCTTGCAAAAGAAATGGACATAATGGAAATAAATTATTAAAGGTACATTCAAATTCCTAAAATTAAAAAAAAAACAATCTTAACGGACCACAATATCATTTATTTCTACAGTTTTTTTATGTAACAACAGAAGCAAATTGAAAATCGAGGAGGCCATATTCTTTGGATCCTGTCTTCAGCAAAAAGTCGAAAAAGAAGTGTATTATAAAATAAAAATAAATGTTGACTCATTGGAATAAAAGTTTCCAAAATTACAAACAAAAAAACATCTCAATTGCTCGCAAACTGTTGGAGTCGTGAGTGGGGTGGTGTTAAGAACATTTAGATGTTATGTTTGAAACATTCAAAGGTGAGGGGTTTTCGTCCTGTGAATTATTTTAATTAAAGTTAAAATAATATTATTAATTTAAGTATATACAGCAGTAAGTCATGGTTTTCACGCAATGAATCAATATTATATTAGTTTCTTTGAAATTTCAGAGTGGATTTGATGGGAGAAAAAATTTTCGGCAAAGATCAGTTCAACCTATTAACTGTTCCCGAAAATAAATGAAAAAATGTTTTACCTATGAAGATTTATAAAGAACCATTTCTGTTTGAGTTTTTTGAATCGGTGTATATGGAGCCCACCAGTGTTGCAACAACAATTATTTATTTTGGACGCAAAATTTTCCAAAAATTCGTACCATGCGAATTCGAAGTAGTAATTAAAAATATAATTTTCAAAATTGAACGCCACTGAAGCCGTCCAGTTACATTGCTATAATATCCTAAAACTCTTCGCAACCGCATTGTGGATGCGACTTTCTGGCGACGACATGGACCCTAAAAAGGGTTAGTTTCGGAATCGTAGAAGAAATTTGTATTTCAAGAACCAACCCAGTTTGATGGGCAGGCATTTTTTGATGAAAATGTTCAACCATTGACAACAGGGACTCTATACGCCATTGAATACCGACTGCTAAAAGTTTCCTATTTGTTTTTATATTTTTAACAGGTAACAGTTTTTTATTTTTATATAGTTGAATACAAAGTAAACAAAAAACATTGCGAAAATATTATAGACGTGACAAAGGTCAAAGGGGAGATTAACAACACTTAAGGAATAAATTTTAAAATTGGCCCGAGAAACAATAACCAAATTTAAGAATGGAATTTAGGCAAAAGTAGCCAAAATAACTTCAGAGCGGGTAATGGAGGCATGGATCGGCTTAATATAGTCACTATAATATAATTTACAATGCTAAAAATTTTATATAAAAAAACAAGATTTAAAAAGATGCGTGCATGTATTTTATATCATGTCAAGACATCCATAAATTTGTAAATCGGTAGAGAAGCAAAAGAGTATTTGGCAAAGGCCAAATAAATGAAATTTGATGTTCATACTAGCTTACACATACAAGCCAGCAACAATTGGTTTGCCTATAACATAATCTTCATTGGTTTCAGCAAAGCTCACAGCTAAAATATGATGCAGAATGGAAGGTGAAGGTGTAACAGCCACCAGTTTTGTTTTGTTATCTTCAGCCTAAATGGAATTGATATTACACAAAATAACAACTATAGAATTTATTCCATAATACTTGCCTTCATACCAATGGAGAATCTTGGCAGGCGGTGCTCCAAATCTTATAAAGCTTTAGATCTGGAAAATTTTACTTTTGAACTGTAAAATGGGTAGAACGGTCTTAACATAATAAAAATATTCTTTAATTCGCATGATAACTCTGGCTCGGCGCGTTGTTGCCTTACTGGCGTTTCACAACGCCTCCACTTTGCGGCACAAATAACGCGCGCAGCATATCCCGAAGGCAATTCATTATACAACGCTCTTGATCCAAAAACAATACAGCATTCACTTCAAATGCCTGAGCTGGTGGTGTGCCAAAAATAGCGTAGGCGCCATCTCCTTTAACCCGAACCTGCAATGTGTTTTTATAATAATGGCCGAATGCTTCGCTAAAAATAGTAAAGATGTGTGTTAAAAATTGTTTCGATAGGTTACATTATTTTACAAACATATGCCAAAACTGTGTAGATACTCTTTTTGTTAAGCGTTGCATTGGAGTTCGCAGTGTCAGCTTCTGCCATTTTAACTAACAACTGCTCTATATCAAGGTGATTGTTCCCGGCAGAGGGGTTCTTATACCAAAGTGGTAAAACCAGAGGTGCAGTCAATTGAAGACCTCTTCGATACTTCCAGGCCGTTCAACTAAAATTGGTAAATCTATTGTTCCTGGTATTGATAAAAGCACCTTGACAGCTACATCTGTGTTCAGCAGCGCGCACTGCATAATTAAGGAGTATTTCTGCCATAGAAGTAGCTTTTTCCTACGTCGCATTGGCCCTAACAACCATAGCCACTGGTCCACGTTCATATTTTTCTTACTGCTTGTTCTCTAAGTTGTTTCCAGCGCTGGCCATGGCAATTTAAATAATTGTACCATTGAGACTGCTTTGATATGTAAGCTTACTCTGTTTTTCCCAAGTCATGTGTAATACACATCCTTGGTAATGTGAATATTAGCCGACTTTTGCACCCAAACGTCCAAAGGTGTAGCTTCTTTTTCTTTAGCGCATTCGGTGCCGAAAGTTTGCAGGCAAATTTGAAAAAGCTAATGCACGAATAATTATTAGAGAAAATTCAATAACCTATTTCATTGATGTGAATTACCATCACTTGTATTTAGCATCCTTGTCCTCTAAACATCTCGCAGCGCAGGCTCTGAATCCGGCTCCAACGTGTTTCCTTGTAATCTTTTTGATTCTATCTGCCATGGAATGATAATTAAAAATAATATTTAATTAAAAAAATATTTAGGCAGAATTAATAAAAGCAATAAAAAAAATGCAAATGTTTTTGAAATTTGTCATATGCCCTGCAGCATTTCAAAGTTATTTCAACTCATCGTTACCAGCAGGACTCCGTAAATGTCACTTCAACCATCATGAAAGAGGTTACATAAAAGGTAACATGCAAGTAATTTGCATCCTACTGTTAAAATAAAAAGCCATTTTTTTTGTGAAACGCCAAAGCGCAAAACCAGCTTGGTTATATTTTAATTAAATAAAAAACGAAAATAATAAGTGTCTGAAAAACATAGATTATACGCTAAAAGTGTGAAAGGTATATTGGTGAACAATTTGGTGAATTTTCCAAGTGGAATAAGTGATTGTTTTTCAGATATTTTAAGGGCAGGACACGTTTACTTGCTCCATGGAATAAAAACACTTGGTTGATAGACGCAGCAACCATGTAACATCGCTACTTGTAACTCAACGTTGAGATCATTATTAATTCGCAAAAATTATGTTAAATGTATATGTGATAGTGGTATAAATGTTCATATTTTGAAGAATTTGTAAAATGTTTAATCAAATTTAATAAATATCTAAACAAACGGTGTTTTTAGCTGCGACCCACAATGATTCTTTTACAACTATCTTTAAAATGCACTTTTTCTGATTGTTTGAGGTCGCCTTATTGGCGGTCGTTCTAAATTGATCTATAAAGGAAAGCACCGTAAGTAATTGCACTCATGTGCGAAAACAATTTTTGTAGTAACTTGGCGTGGTACAACTTCTACATAGGACGCGGCGCTTTTCCGACAGAGTTTTTTGATGTCGTATTGATTGTTTTCGACGTAGTGGGGATTTCTCAAAAGAGTCCCCAAATTCAAAAAATGTTGAGCAGGGATGTTTTCTCCCAACACGAAATATGCATATTTTGAATGAATTTGACAAGTGTTGCATATTATTCTATCATCTGCAATGGCGTTTTATACACATAATCCTGCTATTTGTCGTAGCAGACATGTAATACCACATCAACATCCGATAATTTTATGCGCTTTAAGACTATCAGTTATTCCGGACGACAGTGCTCGCATAGACGGCGGAAGGAAGATATAGACTCTCAAATGGAATGCACAGCGCTGTAATTTGTCTGCAGCACCGTGGAGGCTTCTTTTTACGTCTGGCAATTTGAGTGATTTTTTTAATTTGGCTTAATTTGTTTACTTTCCTTTGTTTTCGCTGATGAAACACCAACTATTGTAAAAGCATATAAAATTCTATACATCTACACCTTTTTTGTAATGCAAATTGACTGATTTGTACGGTAATTCTCGTTTTCAACAAAAGAAATTGAGTTACTTGACTCATAGACCAAGAAAATATAGAAAATATATATAATATAAATTCTATTTATATATATGATATATTGTACTAATTCGTTGCCTATCTCTTGTTTCAGGTTAACTTGCTAACCTAACCTAACCTACTTATCTGATCGCTGCAAATTCCTACTTAAGCAGATGATGCAAATCAAAGGGAGCCACAAAAATGGATGCAATCACATAAAAAAACTGTTAGCAAAATAATAATAACAACATGAAAGTTCTGAAGAAAAATCACATTATTTCCCGTAGAGGAGGATTTACTTGTGCAGCAAGATCGTGCGATTTGAACATTTAGTTTTTTTGTTTGTTTTTCAAAATCATAAGTGTGCACCAAAGACTATTAATAAAGAAAGACGGTGGAGATAGAGCTTGTTTCTTCGCTCTTTTTGCTGAAGGAATACAGAGGCACCCTGTAATAACAATTAGCTACGGAATCAAAACGACTCTGAATGTGCTAGCACATCACTAAAGGGTGATTCTTTTGAGGTTAGGATTTGCATGCATTAGTATTTGACATTCGATCACAGTTGGATTTCAGGACATGGTGTCAAAGAGGAAGATGCTCAGTATGGGCTTTGACATTTCATCATGAATAGGCCGAAGCGATCTGCCACAAACGTCGAATTCAGTGAATGGGCGCCTAGAAAAAGTTGCGCAGAAAATGCCGCTTTTTATCGACAAATTTTTGTTGCAGCGATCGCAAGGCTCATGTTCTGGTTGAATGGTCTAACGTAAATTAAGGCAAATTGCCGGCATTTGGAGTGAAGAGCAACGCAGAAGCCGTTCAAAGACTGGCCCATGCATCCCGAAAAATGCACTGGTTTTGGTGTGGTTTTGTACGCTGGTGGAATCATTGGACCGTATTTGTTTCAAAGATGCTGTTGGACGCAGACGTACGGTGAATGGCGATCGCATCGTTTTCGATTGCTAAACAAATCTTTTTGTTGGCCAAAAATGGAAAACTGAACTTGGTTTTGACATGTGGTTTCAAAAGATTGGGCGGCTACATGCACACAGCTCGCGATTCTATGGCCATTTTTGAGGGAAAACTTCGGAGAAACAATTCATCTGCAGAATGGACCGGTAAGTTTGGCCACCAAGATCAAATGCGATTTGACGCCTTTAGACTATTTTTTGTGGGCTACGTCAAGTCTAAAGTTCTACACAGAAATAAGCCACGCAAACTATTGTCCAAGCTTGGAAGACAACATTTCGAAGAAATTCGGGCTATTCCGGCCGAAATGCTCGAAAAAGTTGGCCCAACATGGACTTTCCGAATGGACGCATCGCGCTAAGACGCAGCCGCGTCAACATTAAATGAATTATGCTTCAAAAAGTAAATGTCATGGACCTAATCTAACGTTTCAAATAAAGAACCGATGAGATTTTGCAAATTTTATGCGTTTTTTTTTAAAAAAAAAGTTATCAATGCTGCTTAACGAATCAGCGCCTTTATTCATATAGTATACTTCAGAGAAATGAAGTCGCGAGTCGCGCCGCCGATTTTAGCCCCGCCGACGCAGTTTTCTCTAGCCGAAGCCGCCGCGAATATATCGACTCATCTCGACCTCATAAATTAGCCGCCAAGTAACAAAAATATATTGCATTTAAATCAGAAGAAAAAAAATTATAATAATTGTTGTAAATTTTTTGTTAAAATGTTTAACTTTCAACGCCAAAATCCATCAGTATCAATGTTTCTAATAATGCTTTTGCAACCATTTAGCTCAGAAAAATGTAAATGGAAAATGAAAATTTGATTGTAAGTTTGGTTGTACAACTAATTCTCATTACATTCGGAATTACCTTGCAAATCGATTTATAATGGATAATTGGTCCGCCGCCGATTAGACGAAATTTATAATCGGCTTAGCATCAAGCCGCCGCGCCGAGGCAAAAAATTAGTGTCAGCCGCGCGCAAAAATGTGGGTCCGGCTTCATTTCTCTGGTATACTTTTAGCGTGTTTTTTAGTACTTTTTAAGTTAGCAAGATTGTTTGTAGGGCAACTAATTCTTGGCGTCCCTATGTTTCTGCCACAGAGAATGAAGCCGTCCGAGTCGCGCCGCCGATTTTTAAGGCCGTCGCCGACCGTTTTTTAGCAGTCGACCGCCGCCGCCGATATGTCGACTCATGCTCGACTCAAATTTAGCGCGCCAATTAATCTAAATATTTGATTTATATGCAGAAAAATTTAATAATATTTGTTATAGTTTTTTGCCAAAATTTTGACACTTTCCGACCTTCATTCCTTAGTAATGCAAGTTGCCATAATAGTTTTATAAAAATTTAGCTCAAAAATTTGAATGAAAATGCAAATTTGATTGTAAGATTGGTTGAAGCAACTAATCTCATTACAATTCGGAAAAACTTCAAGAATTTGTAATTTTTATAATAGATAATTTTGCGCCGCCGAAATAGGACAATTTTTTATCGGCTTTACCGTCAAGTGCGCCGCCGCCGGAAGCAAAAATTTGAGTGTCAGCCGGCCGCCGACAAAAAATGGGTCAGCTTCATTCTCTGTTCTGCATTAAAAATCAGAGATGGCCCTCTGTTTTTCTGAATAGACCGCAATCTCCAAAGAAATGAAGCCGAACCATCGCTTGTTCGTTCGGCGGATTATCGGCTAATGCGCTGTATGCCGCTTTATTAGGCTATCAGTTTATTCGATACTGGCTGCTTTGTTTAATGGATCGATAACACATTTAACCGATTTTTATAGTCATCGCCGACAAGTCGTGTCGATGCCACCCCGCACACTGTAAAGAGAATCTTTACAAACACCGAAGACATTCCGTCCGGATAACTGATACTCTGTAAAGCGTACAAATTAATGGCGCTTGCAGACTATAAGTTTTATGCCGAACGACAGTGCTGCCGTGTCGAACATTATCCCAAATATTGGGCCACATTATAAGTTAAGTCCGAAGGCATTAATCGATAGCTGGCTGCATGTTTATGGGATCGATGGAGCGCACCGTGGTGCAAATGTTAGGGCAATGCCCCGCCTTGCATAACAAGGTCGTGGTTTCAACGTGGATTATCCCACGCTCAGTAAATGCTGGTTGACATTACTAAGGGTTTCAAAGCTTCTCTAAATGGTTTTCCATTGCAAGTTGCGTGGAAGCGCCGTTCGGACTCGCATAAAAAAGGAGTCCCTTGTCATTGAGGCTTAACATGGAATGCGGCGCAGCAAACTCAGTGATAAGAGAGAAGTCACAGCAATGTGGTATCTCCATGGATACTGAATAGTCTAAAGTGAGCCTGATTACATCGGCTGCCACCTTAACGTCTAACCTTAAAGCATGGGGATCGATATACACATTTACCGATTATTTTATTCATCAACGAATTGTCGTATGCGATGCGGATACACGTAAAGATTCTTACAAACACAGACATTCCTTCCGGAAAAAACAAAATAGTCTGTAAGACGCATTATATCGCCGTCACATAAAGTTATTGGCCACAGCTATAAGTTTATATTCATAAATGCAGTCTGTTAATGGGATCTATAGGCACATTTTAATGATGTTTTACTTACCTCCGACAATTCTTATCGTTCGTCACACCTGTAAAGATTCTTTAACAAAAAAAGAAATCCGAACCGGATTACCTTAATAGTGTGGACGGGCGCAATTATCTAAAACTCTCAACAAGTCGTCCTAATGTAAGTAGGCAATGTAAACTTATGCATACTGGCCACCGACAATCGCTATGTTTTAGTGCTTGAGAAACTGAAATATTTGCGCTAGTACCGGTCATACACGTAACATTGTGTTTTAACACGGCTATCAAAAATTCCAGTCAAGCTGTTGGAAGATTACCAGTGAAGGAGTTGAAAGAATTACCAATTGTTCGTGTTAGAAGTCGAAACGTGAGATAATTATAAAACTTTTGTTAAATTATGCCTGCTAAAAGCTGTTTTGTTATTAATGGCGATGCCAAGGGTAGCAGTTTTCTTTGAAAGCAAGCCGTTAAGTAAAGCATGACATGATTTTCAGGAAGGAAAACTTCACATAAATTTACAAATGTCTTTCCAAAATATCTTTTTGCAAATTTTGAGGGTTTGAGGTCAGATTTGTACTCCAACCCACACACACGTGTAGTACATATTTTATGTACTTTAAGCCGGTCGCGGCAAAAATAACGTAGTCATGATTGGTTGTTGAGGGGGGTATGAAGGTTAAGAAGAGCATTCTTGAAGAATTTTTACGTATAGGATTTTAAATTAATATCAAAAACAATATATTAATTAATAACTAACATTACAGTTTTGTCAAGAAGGTTTTGGCAATGGGGATAAAAAATTATGTTTTGTTCCAAATTAAATAATAATGAAATTTTAAAAAAAAATATTTTTATTATGTATTTGCAAAGTATTACATACCGTAGACAGAATTAACAAAATTTTTTTAAAATAAATAATTTAATATTTCATTATTCTAGAATTTGAAATTAGTTGGCATGTCAAAAGACTTTCCTTGACATAGCTGTACATACACTGAAAGATAGCATAATTCAATTTAATGCGTCTTGGCAAATGTTAATTATTTATTCCAAAATGGTCGATTTTTCTCGATTCGATCCAACAGACACATTTCGAACCACGGGAACCAAATTTTTCGTACCGACCAACGCCTATATTTCCGACCACGGGAACCACATTTTTCGAACAGATCCAACGCCTATATTCCGCCCCTTCGCGAGCACAGGAATCAGCATAACAATTTACGAGTAGTGTGGGTCCTTTTTGGTAACCCTTACTGGTACCGTGTCTACGCAAGTATAATGCCTTTCCTTTCTGATTCGTTCGAATAAATGTTAAGATCTTTTATGGGACACCTGAGATGCTTTCTGTGACTCGTATTATTATGGAATGTCCATGAACGACGGACTTATATTTGACAAGGGAACATTTGTTAAAATTTTTGGATGCTAAGTATAACGTGGTTGGGCCCATGGAACGAAATTATGGTTGATATTAGAGGTCTGCATCGAATAACTTTTCAACTACATGATGCCAAATTCGCTGTCGAATATAGTACAATAACACTGGGTCTTTCTCTCAAGAGCGCCAAGTAGTGAAGTGAAGAGAACACTTGCTTGTCAAATACCACCAAATACTTATCGCGAAACAATATGTGTTCGCGAAAAAAAGGAACAATAAAAATGTAAGTACTTGAGAAAAAGTAACAACATGGATTCTCTTCACTTCTACGTGGTACCCACAAGTATTGTCTCAGTTATGTGCGAAAGCGCGCAAAAAAAAACCTTTTTTTCCCATTATTATTAAATCAGTAGATATGTATGTATTTCACGATATTCGTATATTTATGTATGTCACACACTTAACGCTTAAACGTTTGGCTGTTTCTTTTATAAAAACCAAAACAATATTATGGAGAGTAACCTGTTTTTTTTCGGTATTTCTGAAACATGCACGTGGTACATGGAGTATGCTATGAAGTTTTGTTCTCGCAACATACTTGACGTGATCACTCTGAGTACAGCTTCAATAAGAGAGAAAGGGAAATATGTGTTTTTGGTTGTAGTGATGACTCAGAGTAGCAACATTATTAAGTTACTCGTGCTTTTGTGTTCATCAAAATGTGTGGGCTTCCTCAATGCAGGCAGCTCGGATTTGTGATAATATATCACTACAATAAAACAATGGATGAAATCCTGCCTTGCCCTACCGCTTGCAGAACATCTTTAATTTGTTCTGGATTTAAACCAGCTCCTTCTGACCTTCTAAGTGCATAGTAAGCCACCACTATTGACCACTGTCCCTTCATCGCAACACTGCTCATGGAGAAGACCCTTATTCTCTCTACATGATTGAAAGGGCCCCCCAAAGCATTAACAGTCTTTTCATCAGACGCTATGCATACCCATTTTTCAAATGTAGCTAAATTTCTTGCGAAATAAGCCAAAAAATTTTTCATGCGTATTGAAATTCCTTCTTGTGGAATTCTTTCAGGAGCATGTCTTAAAAGCGTTTCAACAGATGGGCCTTAAAAATACATAGTATTATCTTATTAGCATATTGAATATTTTTATGAAACAAAAAATATTTCAAAATACTTATAAATACATACCAGATAAGTTGAAGCTCATATAATCACTGCTTCCATAGAAATAGTACTGACGTAGATTTGAAAATATTGAGTTGTTGTAAGGTGGCGGTGGTGGTCTGCTTTCATTGTGGCCATCAGCTGTATGGAAAATTTTGATGAAATTTTAAATATGAAATTAATAATGTGACTTACATAAGGTTGAACTGCTATTGGTCGTCGAATCCATTTGCTGTGGATTCATACCTGCAGCGTCTGGATTTCTCGGACATCGGCTGAGATGTTGCTGTCGGGAAACTAAAATTATCCAATATGCTAGGTATATTATATAATATATCACAACTTACATGGACCTGCATCAATATCAGCCTCGTCCTTAGATGCAGTTCGCCATCTATTAATTTTCGGACAGCCGCCACTGAGGATGTTGCTGTCGGGAACAAATATAGTTTCCAATATGCTTATATAATAAAATATATCAAACTTACATGGACCTTACATGCAATATCAGCCTCGTCTTGATGCAGTTGGCCTCTATCATTTTCTGCGTTACAGCCGCCGCTTGAGGATGTTGCTGTCGGTGAAACAAGAAATTCTAGTCCAAATGTTAGGTATATATAACAAAATATCAAACGTACTATGCGACCGTACATCAATTCAGCCTCGTCTCTGGATGCGTTGTCGGGCCTCTTTATATGATTACTAGGCAGCCGCCGCTGAGGGATGTTTGCTGTCGGAGAAACAAAAATTAAGTCAATATTGCTAGGTATATATAAAATATATCAAACTTACTATGGGCCTACACTTCCTAATATTATCAGCCTCGTCTTGATGCAGGTTGCGACCTCCGTATATTTCTGGGTGGCACACCGCGCTGAAGGATGTTGCTGTCTGGGATATACAATAATAATTTTAGTCCAATTTATGCATAGGTATATATAAAATATATCAAATCTTCATGGGTGTATTCCTAACATCCAATTATTCAGCGGTCTGGGTTGCTGTGGCTGGTACCAGCTCTGACATTTTCATGATCAACTGTATGTCACTGAGAAAAAACGCAAAATTCACTGCCTACATAAAAATATTTATAATTTAAACATGCTTAATACTCCTTACAGCCGCTATGATGGTTTATATATGTCTATACCCCTCGCATTAGGCAGCGTTGGTCTCCCATTATGGTTCTTTGCCTCCTGTGCGCGGTTCAGGTAGTTAAATGTTTATCACAAATTTTTAATAATGTGGAACTTTACTTGGTTATATCCAAGGTATCGCCGACAATTTCGTGTAATTTCCATTTTGTTTAAAAGAAACAAATTCCTTGTTTTTTCTGATCACGGGCAAATTCGGCACATTGGTTCAATCGATGTTGCTCAATCTGGTGAAAAAGAAGTATCGATTATTTATACTTATATACTCTTAACTTAACAGTGTTTTCAATTGGAAATCCAGTAAAACCATTATAACTATATAGCTGCTCTCTGTAAAAATATTATTTATTTATACAGTCACCTTGAGATACCACTCATAGAAAAAGTCTGTTTTGTTAATTTAGCAAACGCGTCTGTGTTTTTCAGCAAAAGATATGCTGCTGTTTTACAGTTTTTTTGCTATAACAGTCAATATCATCCTGATATATTTGTGGAACAGCAGACCAACTGCGAAAAGTCAGTAGTTTGTGAAATTTTCTGCTGATTCGGGATTAAAATAATAAAGGTTTCTTTAGTTCAAATCGACAATAGTAATTAATGTATTTAAAACTCAACCGTAAAAACAATTAGTATTTTTTTGTTATATTACATAAATACACATGTACACAATTGAAGGTGTGTTTCGAGTTTAGCCGCTAAAATCGACATTTTCACACGATTCAATATTCTCTAGTTTGACTGGGATTTGCATTCTGTGTTAATTTCAGCCCATTCTTAAAGCAAAAGGTGATTATTCATGGTTCGACTTTTTCGCCAAAACACGAAAATTAAGAAAAGTGCAATAAATTATTAACAATTATATGAGACGTATAAATAATTTATGGATGAGATCATATGTCAATTGTTGGACACATTTATATTTCTAATTTAACTGGACTAAAGAAAGTTAACCTGAAAATAAGCTGTTTTTCAGCTTGAACACTGAAAAGAAAGAAAGTAAAATGCACTTTTACTCTAGTTTTTCATTGAATAATTATTGCTAGAAAAGTACGCGAACAGTCTAATGATGGTTTTGACAAATATCAACGTCGACATGTCAAACGCTAACGCCGTCAAAGGATCACTTTTAAACGAAAAGTAGACAAGCCGCGAAATAGAAGCATTATTTTGTGTTGTTTGGTAAGCATTGTATAATATTGTATTCCTTTTAATGTTCTTTTGTTTTTAATAATTTGTGTTAATAATTTTTAGATTGGAAAATTGCATACAAACGGTTATGGATTCAATCCTAGTTTCGACTAAACATTATAAAGTTTTGCAACGGTGGATTACTCCCTCTGGAATGTTGGTGACATTTCTGAGTGTTTCAAACCTACTCTAAATTTTTCATCGCAATGGGAAATGGTGTTCAGGCTCGGCTATTAAAAGGAGATTCCTTGTCTTTGAGCTTCTGCATCACACAGTGACAAGAGAGAAGATCAACACTGCTGTATCATAAGGGATTGAATAGTCAAAGTGGGCCTGAAATAAGGGGTGCCACTATAACTAACCTAAACTGTACCCGAATGTATCACAGTTGGAAAAGTTGACCTTAAATGTAAGTATTAAAACCAGAATAACATTACAACCTTGATATTTTAGCGAAATAATATCAACTAAATACGGCCTTAATCAATTCGATTTTTGGCTAAAAGTACCTATTTTTGATCA